>NQII01003385.1:218013-268486 GCA_002778355.1 Clitarchus hookeri | reverse complement strand
ACCAATCCACACACCTATCCACACCAATTCACACCAATCCACACCAATCCACACCAATCAACACCAATCCTTTGCAATCTGCTTCACAATCGCTCCACAATCGCTCCACATGCTCCACAATCTGCTCCAAATCCGCTCCGCAATCTGCTCCGAAATCTGCTCCACAAGCTCCAGAATCGCTTCACCTGCTCCACATGTTCCACAATCGCTCCACCTGCTCCACATACTTCACAATCCGCTCTGAAATTTTCCTCTGCAATCCACAGCGTCCCATGCAAATCCTTCGATCCATCCAAATCCTTGGATCAATCCCTATCCTTAGCAATCCTCCTCCGCAATCCTTCGGTCAGTCCCAATCTTTCGATCAATCTCAATCCCTCGATCAATCCCAATCCTTCGATCAACTCCAATCCTTCGATCAACTCCAATACTTCGATCAACTCCAATCCTTCGATCGATCCCAATTCTTGGATCGATCCTTTGATCCATCCTCCGGTTTGTCCCCCATCCATATGTATAGAAATTACATTCGTTCGCCAACTGTCTCCAAATTTGAACGTGTCGAAAGAATTAATGTTTTGTAAGCAGTCAACTATAAATGAATATATATATATGTTTTTACTAACATTGTATATGCAGATATTTCCGTTAATAGTAGAGTGCTCACAACACCACTTTATAGTTGTGAAGGAAAAAAGGATACGAAACACAAAAATTAAGTAAAATCAATAATTTTTAATAATAATTTATTATTATTTTGTAATTACAATTTCAGAAGAAAGCAGTTCATCGCATAATGTTATATATCCCCGATCCTTCAGTTTACTAATAATTGAAGATATCTCGTTAATGTGCGTGAGATCCCCGCATTTTTGAAGGTCAATCAAATATATGAGTCTAATAATAGGTTCCTTCGGGTCTTCGGGAAATAGGTAGTGAGTATTCTCGGCATCTTATGCCTTCTTCATGTTGCTTGTAGCAGGAAATGTGTTGTAGGGGTGTGTCAGTGCATCGAGAAAATCGCCATCGTCGTCTTCAGCACTATTAATGTCTTCATATCAATTTTCATCAATGCTCTATTCCGGTAATCTTCACCTCCTCTTTTGTCTTATATATTAAATTTGCTTTTCTTTGTAGAAGGAGTTGTATGTTCATCAATATTTAGAGCCGACGACCTTTTATTTTTAGTTCGTCACTTCACGCGAATTTCTTGTATATGTACATTCCACAGAAACCGACTCTACTGAACTCATTCCGTCTATAGCATTAACAGTCTCATCATCATTATAATCGCCTCTCGAATCGGTACCCATCGATGCAGCAAAAGGTATTGCCGACAATACTTGTTTGACTTCCACTAGACTAATTCTTGCCGATCTCGGTATGTTATTTCAATGTATCGCCTTGCACAAACTACATGGGACCAATGTCCTAATGCTTCATTGTGCGAAAGGGACTCTTCGTACAGACCATTCTCTCATGCTGACGAGCAATTTGACCATAGGTGAAAACTCGATCACAGAACACAGAATTGGTACTGGCGACAACCAGTTAGTGATGATGCTGTTGCGGCTCCATGATCGTTGAGGTCAAAGGCAGGTGTTTGTATTCGCAATATATTTTATTGGTATGGTGAGAGTGCGCTTCCAAATCGATGTTCACCTCACGGTGTCAAATTGTCAAGTGTCTTTTTTTAACATAAATGCGGTTCTATTTTCAGTAAAGAGCCTAGCTTGTGCCAACGAAAAAACTTCTAACATAACATTTATATTTTTAAAATATGGGAGCATTCTTAAAAACTTCACATATTCTTTTACCCCAGAACAAAACACACATAAATTCATGTATAAATAACTTTATAAATAAAAAAATATTTTTTAATATTTTATAAATAATCATATATAGGTATATAAATATGTAAGTAAAATTATTTTTACTTAATTTAATTTACAGTTATGTATATATAAATACAGGAATATAAAATTTTCATAAATATCTATATTGTTATATATATATACCTCCAAGCATATTTAATTATCATATTGTTGTGTAAGTTTCTGCGTAAATAATAGTTGCAAGCATTTTATGTCGTAAATTAATTAAGAAATTAAATTAATTTCTTTTCAATAAAACCTCCATTCATCGCGAGTTCGCATATCACCCACGCGAATTGTTATTTTAGGCCTATTATATAGAGATATGTCGAAATTTCAGAAATGACATTTAGATAATATACAATTTAAGACAAATAATATTTTTATTGTTATGCCTTTGTTTTGCAATTAAATGAAAAACAAATCATTATTTAAAAAAATATTGTATATGCGGTTACCATTTAAGTTACTATTTACTATTATCCTAATGATAATATTAATATAAATATTATAAATAATGTATTTATTATTGTTATTTTTGAATGAGCAAAAAAAAAGTAATTCATATTTTAATATCGTATGCGTAAACAATAATTATTTAATGAAAACAATTTCGTTTGTTGTATATTACTATATACACAGGTTTTTATTTTAAGCAATTCTTTTAACTCCGCAACTAAACATAAAAAATTGGTTATTATTATATTTGTAGTAGATGCTATCTTTATTACACACGTTTAATTTTTACATTTATTAGTGTATAATATTATACTAATTGCAATAGAGATATACAGATAATAACATATTAATGAACTTGTCAACTAAAATTTATAATTAGTAATATTTACCATAACTTATAATATTTAATAACGAGAATATACACTAACTTATAACTATTTGTCACGTCACTAAATTAGATGTTAGACACCAGTTGTGTTAATATTCTTAGCAGCACAATAGCATACGGAAAGATTATTTTACATACCATTATAATCACTTTTATATATGAATTTATTAGTATAACTTTAACGCAAAATTTGTTTAAAATCAACGAACAAAACTGGATTATTTGGGTTTTTCCATTTAATGTAGATTTTCCGTTAGTGTGGACTATGTCAGTACGAACCGTTACGTGTAAGTGTTTGTTCACACTTTCGGCGAACTACAGGAGAGTCGCAAGGTGACAATTCTATCTAATTCTTAAGTAAAAATTTTCAATGAAATAGGTTGAACGAGAGTAAAGTTAATAAGAAGAGGTTTGACATACCATGCACACATATTCACACACCAATCACTTATACAGGCAGGATGATTTTCTCATACAAATTTATTTTCAAACGAAGGTAGACTAATATCTTCCGCTAAGAAAATGTAATCTCATAGAAGTAAAGGGTACTTACTTACTATATTCAACACCTGAGGTGCAAATGCGATCTGCTCATACGATATTTTTTGCCTCTTTTACTGGTCCAATTTCAGGGCCATTGAAATATCGTTTGTGTGGTGCGTTGATTATTTTGATGTTATAAAATAAAACTATAAGGCTTGAAATACTATTGTTCTTTGATTGATGTGAACACTTCGCAACTTATTAATTTAACTGCATCACTTAAATTAAAATACTGGTGTTTGGATTTTAACTTGAGTGCACATTATTATGAGTGTTCTACAAAATTGCTAACTGAATTAAATAAATGTACAGTTATTTTTTTATTAAAACATATTTACTTATAAATACTTTTTAGCACAGTTTTATTCCAAAACGATGAATGAAACTAGATAAGTATTTTTAATGCGGGTTTTAAAGTTAATATTAATTTGTTAAATCTTACATTTGCCTGCAATAACCTTATAAGACAAGGGGGTACAATATTACTTGAACTGTGAGTGAGTGAAGAAAATTAAGCACCTCTTAACTTCGAGGTCTTGAAAGCCGATGAGGGTGATATGAAGCGAGTATGGATCAGTGCCAAAATGAAGGGGTGGGGGAAATAACAGATCCCTGAGAAAACCCGCCGACTAGCGGCATCGTCCGACATGATTCTCACATGTGAAAAACCGGGAGCGACCCCGCCAGGAATCGAACCCAATTCGCCTTGGTGAGAGGCGAGTAGTCTTAACTACTACACCACCGCGAACCAAATATGATTTGAAGTTTAACATACTGACATAAGTAACTACAAATGGCCCTGTATTCTAAGTAAAATTTATATGCATTTTTGCGAAACAATTATTTCATGATATAGGATTCTATTAAATAAAACATAAGACTTAATAAATTCAATCCAATACTGTAGCACTATTACGATGACGGCGTACAGTACTTCATATTTGAGGCCATGGCAAACTGTCAAGACCTACATAAGAATCGAACCCTACTCACCTCGGTAGGCAAGCAGCTTAGCTGACCCCCTCCCCCACTCCCCTTGTAACACCAAAACCGGCCAACCAAGCAACCAGTTGCTGCCGATTTAGTGTTGAAATACACACCTCAGTACAAGGATGTTACAAATAAAAAAGTCCTAGTTTTGTCTTTATTACCGTACCATAAGTATACAATAAAAAATTATAAATGCTGTTATTAATCGCATAGTGATGATAAAACTTTATTTCTGATCATTCAATTCGACAAGGTGCTGGTCGAATTGACCAGCACCTTGTCGGTGCACTTTGTTGAAGCAAAATCGTTCCTCATAAAAAATTAATATTTTAACTTGTAAAACTAGGCAAAATGGATATCGAAGTGTGACACAATTTGAAACTGAAAAAAATGTAAAAAAAATTTGGTAATATTATATAGTTTAACTCTCATTGCCAACAAATATTATGTCGGTTATTGTAAACGAGGAAATAGGCGATACATTTAGTCGTTTTGGACGGTGGCCGGCTAGACCAAATTTCTCTAATGTCCACAGACATACTCATGTATGTATGTAGTAATTTGTACAAATGCCTCTTATCCACACTGGGCACCATTTAGGGGGCCAAAGCGGAAAAAGCAGATAGAGAGGATTACCTCAACTCCGTCCAGCCAGCCACGCATCCACGGCTTCGGAGGTGCCTCAAAAGGGAAATTGACTCTTTTTGTATTGAACACAGTACCTTGCCTTCTACCAGCCAATAATACAATAACTTGGAATTTAAAAACCCTCTTTGATTTTCTTCACTTGGTCCATGCAATGTATTGTAAGAAAATTATCAGCAGGTATATAATAATATACATTCCGTTGCAATCAAAATAACTGCAACCACAACTGCTATGCCTTCAGACTAGAACAATTAGTCACTCGAACAGTTGTCCACCCCCTCTATACTATATTTTTTCTGTCCATTAATAAATAGCATGGCTTTTACCTATCTGTCTCCAGTAGCATATTCTTTTAATGCATGTAGCACTTTTGAATTACTTTTTTTCAAAAGGGTTTATACGGTGTCTATGCCAGTTTTCCCCTTTCTCTTCTTAGCTATAGTAGTTTAACTATAAGTACATTCAGGGAGGTTGTCATGGCCCCAATCGCGGCCATTGCAGCCCAATCCCTTGTCGCTGCCATGCATGCCTCCTTGCTGGAATTCCTTCCTTTATAGGTGTAAGGGGTCTAGCCCTGAGATGCAATTAGCTCCTTTCCCTACATCGGGCTCACACCTAACACTTAGTTTTAGAGTAGGTTAGAAAAATATCTGACAGTTGGTAACTCGAATAGTTGGGCCCTCGTACAGTTGGACACTCGAACAGTTGGTCACTCCAACAGTTGGTCACTAGAACACTTGGTCACTCGAACAGTTTGGATACTCGAATAGTGTGATACTAGAGCCACTCTTTTATTATTGATCTACTGAGGCGAAAGGAGTGGTCACAATTTGCAGTGATGCTGTAGTGGGGATAGCTGGCACACCTGCAGAATCACACAGTTGGACACTCTAACAGTTAAATGCTCGAACAGTCGGTTATCAATCAGTCTCACAAAAGAGGAAACACTTTCGTTTCTGTGCTCTTCTATGATTTGTCGGGTCAGAAGGGAAAGGAGGGATATCATTATACAGAAATAATTGAGTGGGGATGACTGCCACCCCTGCACACTCGAACAGTTGGTCATAAAAGCTCTTACAGTAGGACACTCGAACAGTTGATTGTATATCATTAAAACAACACAATCACTATAATTTATGTATTCGTCAAGTGTGCACTTCAAGTACGTTTTTTTCTTTTACCCCGGTTACAAACTTCTGAAAAAATTATTAAATAACACATGAAACAAAAAATATTTTATTGAACACGCAATTCTCTTAGTCTCAAATGCGTGACAAAACAAATTAAAGTTATTCAAAATATTAGTAAAAAAATTAAAAAATAACAAAATTAACATAAAAATTAATTTTTTCTGGGACTGCAGTAAATAAAACGGCATAATTTTATATATGTTATGTTAATACTGATAATATACAGACACTAATTCGGCTACTTTATGAAGAAACTTACTATCCTGTTAACCCATTCAGATCGAACATATGAAATTGTGTACATTGCACAGGACAGTTAATTTTGCCTGACATTGTAATCTGCAAGACTTAGTTGTCTTCACTGTGGGTAACTCATTCGTAAACTGCGCTGCTGTTATACATTATGCGTGGTTCATATTACTTTAGTAAAAAACAAGGCCTACAGCTCATTGGCTGTTATACAGTGCTCTGTTGACTAACTAAAGTATAGCACAAATACAAAATTTTCTTAGTTGCAACAAGAGAAACAATAAATTTAATTGGGTCTGGAAAGGTCATGTTACCTTGAAGTTTGAAAATGTTTCAAAACAGACATGTTCAGCACATAATGTTTATATTAAACTTATAAAAAATTACATTTAACAACTCAATTTGAATTTCATGGTTAATATTTCTACTGCTGAAAATACATTACAAACATCGAAAATTTACTCATTATTACCAAATTTACCCAATTTATTCAAAACTGGAAACATTATGCAAGTAAATAAAACTGTTTGGACATTAAAATCTCTCTACACATTCAGGCTATTAGTATAAAAAGAGGCATGACACCTATTGAACCTTAACGACTATTTTAATTCAAAATGTGTAATTTCACATCAAAAGGGTAGCTAACTGTTGTGTACTGTCAAAATAGCTTCCTGGAAGCCAAACATTCTGTGCAATTACATTTTACCCTACAAAGCAAACTGCAGCATATGGAAATGTTTCCAAGATACAAAATTAAAATTTTTGCCAAGATGCAAGGCAAGACTGTGCACATGGATGACATTACAAAGTTTGTACAGAATAAGCTTGCACAACACTGGCATTGACAGTATATGTTATGTTTTCGTACTATATACAGGATGAGTATAAAATAATACCCCAACTTTGAAGGTCTATAATATCAAAACCAAAGAACCTACAACCTTGGTTGACCAGTGAAATGAACCATGGAACTTTGAATTTTGTATACCGTATCTTCATAAATATTCAATGTGACCACTACGAGCGACCCGAACGACATCTACTCGATAACCAAACTCGTTCCACACTCCTGTCAGCATGTCTGGTGTTACGGTTTGGATGGCGTCCGTAATTCTCGTTTTCAGCTCGTCAATCCTGTATGTACCACATTGAAAAAAAGCTCACGGGGTAAGATCCGAGCTTCTTGGGGCCCAGTGATGATGAGCCTGGTCACACCAGCTGCTCCTCAACCAATCCAGCGTTGCGGCAACGCCTCGTTGAGGTATCCACGAACAGTTAGGTGCCAATGGGGTGGTGCACCATCTTGCTGGAAAATGAAGCCCCCCGCCACCTCTTCTAACTGAGGAAACAACAGAGTGTAAGCATGTCCAAATAAGGGATTCCAGTAACAGTGGGCTCGTGAAAAAAGAAAGGGCCGAAAACAGTGTATTTGGATACAGATTTTTAAGGCCCAAAGGCCAGCACACCCTCCGTCCTCCCGCACTGCAACTGTACTCAGATGAATAATATAGTGCACGGCACTTTCTCCTCTTTTCTCTTCGGGCCATTCGCTTTCCTTAGTGCCGTTACTCGGTATTCTACCGGTTTTCTCATTTAAAAAACTTTCCTCCTCGCCAATCACGGATATTCCGACTTACTTGTTATGAAGCCTTTACATGAATACCCAATTATGGGTCATCAGAAATTTTTTCTCTTTGTCATTTGTTGAAGTATTCCAGCCTTTTTCCAATTATAGTGGCCAACTCATTCCAAATCTTGTTGAGAACTTTACTTGTCATTATATTTTACATATCCAAGTGAATGCCCTTTTCTTGCATAGTCTCTGCAAGCCATTTTCTGATGTATTCTGTCTTTAGACATTCCATGATGACATGTTGAACAGTATCGTCCACTCCACATACGTCACACAGCGGAAATTGCACCAGTCGGAGGCTGTGAAGCTTTGAAATTCCCGGATGCAGGCGCACCAACTGTGAAGCGGCGACGGAATTCATAGAGAAACGATGTTAAGTTACAGCAAAGAATTAAATGTCGTATCTAACCCAGAAATTAAACATAAAATAAACAGAATAAAATTGTAGACCTTTTTATTTTATTGGATGTTCAGTTAAAAAGAATGATATTCATTTAACCATTCAGTCATACTTGGTATCTATGTACTTGACAACACTTAGCAGACGCGCAGAAATTTTGTGCGCACCCTCTCTTCTTTACCTGTGCGGTAATATTCAATTTTACTTTATGTTATTTTACCGTCGTGAACTCTGCTCTTCCTGTACATTACTGAAGTTTCCAAACAAAAGTAAGGGCAAATATATTTCCTGTTCCACTTTCATGAAAATTCCCTTACAGTTGGAAATTAAATTACTTACATTTTTACAGTGCACAATCACCAGTAATATACGCACTATTAGATGGGACATGTTGAGACGCATCATGGAAGCTTTCCTGCATCGCCTCTACCAGTGCATCTAAACTGAAGGTAGGCATTTGAAAGGCATTATTTTCAGGGTTCAGTGATGTCTGTGTTGGCCACATTATGCACACTCCTAATGCCTATGTGCATTAACTGTGTGTATTAACTGTCTGTATGTTTATTACATGCCTATGTGTGCAGCTGTAGAAGGACATGCCTATGACATAACCACATACATATAAAGTTATTACCAGCTCTTTCCATACATCTGTTGTCAATTGAATGCGGAACAATATTCCCCATCCTGTACTTAAATGCATTTTTAAACATTTTCCCATGACTCGAGAAAAGTCAGATTTTTTGAAGACCACGAGAAAATAATTTTTTTGTAGTTTCGGGTTTTAGAATTCAGGGCCCTACACAATACCTAACCAATAGACATTGCTTAAAATATTGTATCAGTTACAATAAAAGTCAGAAATTCAAGTACGAACATCGATAAAAGGCATACAAAATTTGTGGTCATTAATCGAATTGCAAATCTCTCGTTTCACTCTGACCCCTTTATTATTCGTCTGCAACTTGCAATTCGCATTTACTATAGAGTCCTTTTACATTCTTCCAGCACTGGGTAAAAGCAGCAATTTAAGTCCATGGAGTGTTATTATTTTTTATGGTTTCCAGTCTTGAACTCAAGACCCTACATCATGCCTCACCATTGTAAATTCCATAAATATTAATATTAGGTACATGTGAGTATGCAATCAGTCAGAAATTAGTATACAAGCATCGCAAAAAAATATTTAAAGTTCGTGTCGGTATTCGATCTGTGGGTCGTGGATTTCACTATATCCTCTGTATTATACAAATAAAACTTATATTTCAGCTTAGATAATATGATACAAACACTATTAATTTATATGGAATTTATTAAATCAATTTTTGTATTTTGTAAATTCAGTGGTTCTTCCATGGAGAAATAGAAGTGTACTTTGGGGGACCTGGGCACACAGGCTGCAGGTTGTGGATGCATGAATTTGTCAACCATCTTGGTTGACATCACAGACAAGGGTTATGCTTGGCGGCCATGTTGATGGGCTGGGGTGATCATGTTGTGGTGTCATGGTGGCCATATTGGATGTATTTTCTTGGAACCTATCAAACAACACTACTGCCAACCGTCTTTCCAAGTGATAAGCTGCGAGATATTTTCCAGTAGATTCCTTCAATCGAGGTCTCAACCACCGGTAAAGTAGCGGGTTGTGGTGTGTTATCTACCGGTCATCTCGAGAGACTTGTCATTTAACTTATATTTTGTCACCCAATTCATCCATACGATTTCACTAACCTAGTTTTCAAGAGCTCTGGGTATTTGCAAAAAAAAATAAAAAAATTTTGCAGTTCAGTTTATTCGCGAGTGAGTTCGATTTTCTAGTAATAATTATAGAAAGGACGCATGGCCTGCTTACCTTTGCTTGTAGCCTTGTTTAGAGTTTATCTGGGATGATGACTATCGTGTTTAGTACAGAGAATTTTATGTAATCACATATACACGGGGAATAAGGCTTACATTTATTGCTTCTGTCTTTGTTATTTCTGGTAGCGAATGATGTGTGAATTTGAAACCTTCTACGTTTTTTTAGCACTGGCTTGTTTTCATCGCAGCGTCTAAGGAGTCTATCATTACTATTATTTGTGAGGATGTGAACTGGATGCAATAATTATGAAACATTTCAGGGCAATGCTCATTTAAGCCTATTCTACTATTATATCTTCTGCAACACAATCTCCCAATTTTCGCGAACAAGGTATATTTATTAGTTTGATTTTCTTGAGTAAATATTCAAAGTGATGATTTTCCATCACTTTCGGTAACATTGGCAGCTGTATTTCAATGATAACTACCTATATTTTTATATTGCATAGTCCAGTAAATGCTATTTAAAATCTTTTATTTAGTACATTATGGACCTGTGTGACAATGCGCATTTATAACATAACATGATGTCATTGGTACATGGTTGGATTGATATAATAAAAGAGGTTTTACTCGGTTCTACCGTGCTGATTTCCTGCATTACTTTCGAGAATATGAGACCGTGTTCGGGCTCAGAGTTTTAAAGAAAACTTAGTTTTTATTTTCATAGAAAAATTCATTCCTGTAGAATGTAGGAAATAATTTTCCGCATGAAAAACTCAGGTGCTTAAATAGAAAAATATTCACATATGATAGGTAAGTTTGGAGCGTTTATGTGCTACAATTTTATCATGGTAAAAAGTTTGGTTGATCTCAAAGACGCAGTCTTCAGCACCAGTGTGGGTAAAATGATGACTACATGAAGCTATATCGAAATGATGTGATGAGAGAGAAGGAACTACCGTAGGAAGACTCAGTAATCAACGGCTATGTACACAATTTTTTATCACATATGTACAATTGGAAGTTGCCTTCTGGCCATCAAACTCGTCTCACCAGTAGGAGTTGAGTGGCCCGACCACAGCAATAAAGCAGGTTAAAATCGATGATCCTGTGAGGTAATGTAATGTTAAAAGCCAAACCAATACATCAAGTAAAAGGAAAATTTATGCCTTAAAATTTAACTTCAGTTTTATCTGTTTTGAAAGTTATGGTCTCGCTGAATACTAAACAATTTTCCATAGTAAAGTGGCCAAAACATTACATGACGGTTTTCTGGTACAGGTGAAATGCATAGTACAAAATAAGTAAAATATAAAAGTATAAAAAAAAATTATTTTTTATATATTTCATACAAATTTACATTTCTTAAATACTTGCTGCTTACATTGTCTGTAGTCTCGCCATCTTCCATAAACACAGTACACGGTATGGTTGAAGGAGGTATCGATGCCAACACATTGTGTTTTCCTGTAGGAGAATGTACTCTATAATTGCAGACCTTGATGTGATTTCTTTATTTCCTACATATCGCCAAACTAATGCTGCACAGAACAGGTACAAAAGTTAAAAATCGCACAAGAGGAATTCTTCACAAAATCACTTTTATCGTGCCGACCAGCAGTGCAGCCGAAGTTTTGTCGCAGTATCGGTACTGTCGGCAACATCACACATAAGTTTTAGAACTTTGCTCCCTCTTCGCTATGATCTGTATGTCATTGGAGCAACAAAAAGCCAATTTATGTAGGCCTACACTTCCTTAAAAAGAGTAATTTGGTGCGCTGACATTATGTACTTCGTAATGTGCAGTGTTTTCATTTATTTTAATACAGCCATATATTCGTAAAATTCGATTTTTTCTGTTACCACACACTTCTGAATTCCCTTAGCTTTTTTAATTATCTTATCACTGTTCTTGTACGAGTAGAGTTTGGCACAGAGGCTTACGAATTTAGTCATAATTATTCCATTGTACTCATCCTTACAATTGTCCACAATTTTTTATTGCTTTACAAGTAGCAGAGGGGCCTGGTTGAGTAGGTGCTAGTATCGAACTCGGCGAAGAACCCGGCACCTGCAACAATGCCGTCATAGAAGTCCCAGGTTCGAACATGACACAGGAAAAAGAGGGTATCCATATCCAGGTCTTCTCTATACCGAGCTTTCATCACATCTTAGTGGAATCGGTACATCAGCGTTTCCAACAAGTTGAGCACTGCCATGCATATATCGGTTTGTCGAAAAGTATGTATTCCTGCTGCAACTGAATCAGGGAAGGATATTCATCGTAAATTGTTCAGTCCAGGAATGTATGCTTGGTTACAAGTTTTCTAAGCCATTTTTCACTGCACACCAATTCCATTTTTTTACATTATTTTTGTTTCCCATTAATATTCAGAAAGTCGCAATAGTAGCCAATTTAAAGAATTCCTTCTCGAAGGTAGTGGCCACCTATCGTTTCGCAGTATTGAGTTCGATCTAATGCTTCAGGCAGGGACTTTGCTCGAATTGGAGCACTCTGTGAATTTTACTACTCTCGAACAGTGCTCCAGTACCTGTTTCAGGTTACAGTAGTGAACAATGTATTTATAGTTTTCATTGAGAGTCGTCATCAGCTTCGGATGCTTGGAACCTGCGAGACACAGTTTGGTGGCCAGCAACAGCATGTCATTAAATGCTAAATACAGGGCTGCTGCATGCGAAGCTGTACTTGACATTGATATATAGGTTATACCCAGTGTTACCATCACCGGACACGCCCATGATGTCTAGGTTGGTGCCGACCCACTTCAAGTTGCGTACTGTAAGTGACAATGATATAGCCCATCTGTACAGGTTGTTGACATCCAGACACTACAGGAATGTGGTGGGCTTCCTGGGATCGTATTCCTCGAGTGCTTAGATATTGTTCAACGCTGCATGCTGTTTGACATACTGTGGCATACCACCACTGATCCCTTCCTCAACAAACATACATTCGTATGTCGTAATCGGCGAGTCACTCCAGCTTTTATCCCGTCATCTGAAGCATATCATCAGAAGCAAACCCTGGTGTACTGACCTAGTGAACACAGTCCAGCTTGTATGTAGAAATACACAAGTCCCAAGTTTTGAAAGATATCGGCCAGGATGAGCACATCTATCTTCAGATACGAGTACGAAAAATTTTCCAGGTTATTTTACGGTATTAAAATAATTGTAAATTGCGTACTGGGAAAACAGTGGCACAAATTATTATAACTGCAGATACCAGCATACTAAATAATTATAGTTTATGTAAGTAAAAGTTAGTCAGATGAACTTTTCTACAATTTCTACCACAAGCAGTTTAATTAAATTAAATAACGTATTTTCAGCAGATTTGTGAACTTTGTATTTTCCATTAAATTAAAAAAAAATATATTGTAACATGAAATCATGTTTGCATTTAAAATATATATAAATTTCAGTAAAGAATATTTTAATTTGTTAAATTTAAATTTAAAAATATATATAAATCAAAATTTTGAATTCGTAAATAAAAATGGTACCCCTCACATTATATCTTTAGTGGTGAAAATAAACTGCATATTTGTATTCCATAGGTCCCCATATTAAATATAATATTTTATTTGCCAAATTAATTTGAAATCACCTCATTTAATCTCGAGTTAAAAAAAGGCAATTTTAGAGACAGTGGCGCGACCTATTAAAAAAAATGTATTATTCAAAATTGACAAAATTATTTCGAAAATGTTAAATTTCGATTGTTGTGACGTATCCGAGAAAAGCCGGACACCAACATGAGCCATGCTGGACAGTGAGCTGCATGCGGGACAGTGCATTACCGTCCTCCATACTCGAGAAGACGGGAAAGCGAAATTTGGTAATTCCACACCAATAAGAGGAATGATATGTGAGGTCACGGAAAGACTGGAACTATTACAGGAACTCGAACCACATCTCAATCCGGAAAACCATCCAGAAAAAAAAACCTCTGAAGACAGAGAATTCAAACCAACCGGAATTAGATACACCACCTAACACTTTAAAAAAATTATTAAAAAAGAGGCATGAAAGGTTACCTATAAAGGAGGGTCCGATCAACACTACTTGAGGGTGTGCATGGCTGCACACTGCCAGTCACCAAAATTAAATTTTAAAAGATGTTGTGTAAACTACATTTCCAAAAAACATATGCTATATACATATATTGTAATTTAAATACGCACTCTGCGACTACATCCTTCCTTGATATCACAAAAGCTGCTGATGCCAAGAGATGTGTCTAGTAGGTTCCGAGTCCAATGTCCAAGTGTCCATGGAGAAGCGCGTCCTACGCAGAGTAAGACATGAACTAGAGCGTAGCTGGCAGAAGATTAAACTAGAATTTAGTTTCAGAGTTACAGATAGAAGGCACGGGGATTAACAAATGCTCTTCCGGAAGGTCCAAAGGGCACTTTTTTTTCTGTGGCGTGGCCTACAGACTGTGGACACAGCGAAAATTTACTGTGTTTGGAAGAAGCATTTCAAGAGTTCAGTCGCAGCCGGAATAAGAAATGCTGTAACTAATAGAGTAACGCCATCATACGGTGCATCCAATGTGTGTGCTGCAAGCGTGAGTGTTCTCACAGATATGGACTGTGTGGAGTCCTTCTTGCCTGCCTATATTCCTGCCAGTGAGCTAGCTGGGATGTAAAACTGACTTGTAAAGTCCAGAGAAAAATAACCAAGTCACCACTTATCCGCAAAGTAATAAATCCCAAATACTTATTACAGTTAAGTAACTTCCTTTCAAAATAATTGTAACTGAAATAAAAATTAATCCCATAACAAATTTTACAATGTGAATTTTTGAAGAAATGGCACCGACTACCCCCTTAAAAGAGATGCTTAGTTTTTCTTCAAATGCATATATCCATATTTACATACTTACATACACTTGGCCAAGGTTTAGTTAACACAAACAACAAATAGCACAAAAGCAATTTTAAGCAAAACCCACACTCTAATAGAAACACAAAGAAAAAACAACAATAGAGCAAAACAATCATGATGACAAACAAGTTGAAAAAGTATATTACACTGTACAGATTTAAATTAAAGTAGAGACTTACATTAAGAGTAGTGACTTATATTAAGGGTCTATACTTAGATTAAGGGTACACTTACACTAACAAAACAGTGGCACACTCAAAATTAGAAATGGTATCATGGATTTTTCATATCACCAGCTGAAATGATTTCAGCTAAAGCAAGTTACCATTTTGTTTTTCTGGTCGACCACCGAAATTCATGCATGTCTCATGTAAATGTATGTTCAGGTGGGTGATCAATCCACCTGAACCATGCTGACAATGCATACTATAAAATGGACCACCGCCCACTAACTTATTTGAGGTAAGGTGCACTTTCCTTGAGTTGCGAAATGTGGGCCCATGAAACAAACTGACAATTTAATGGTTTTACAAAGTGCAACTTTAACATGAGTGAGAAATCTCTGTGCCTAATAAGGACCTTTCCAAGTGTAACTGAGCTTAGCCACATTTTTATCTGTGGCTTTGCTTAGGGCATGTGCTCTGCACATGATAAATTCTCTCATTTTGAATGGGTGGTCTCTGCGATCCTTATTCTACATCCTCTTTGATTAATCATGTGCCAAGTTCGAGTTCAGGCATGCTCTTTTCGAAGTCTCCTTGATGTCCCTAGGATCATCAGGCAGAAGGTCAGCGAGTGACCAAAGATTGGAAAGAGGGGTGTTGGGCTTATATTTGAACATGAGCTCAAAATGAGTGGACTTATGCCCCACAATGCGTGCATATTTGAATGCAATTTGCAGAGATTCAATAATATGATCTCATCGATCCTGAATGTCAGCATGAAAGGCGATAAGTGTCGAATGGAGATTCATGTTGAATTTATCCGCATATGACGGGTGTGGATAATATGGTGTGGTGATAACATGTTGAATGCCATGCTAGAAGTACATGTTCTTAAATAACCTGGACTTAAAATGTGAACCATTGTCCGATACTATGATAGAAGGAACCTCCAAAAATTTTAAAATGTAATTTTTCAATGTGAAAATAGTTGTATCAGAAGTAGCTTTACTTAAAGGAACTAGCCAAAAAAATTTCGTAAATACATCAATACATACAAACAACATAGTGTTGCCTGACTTAGAGCAAGGAAAAGGTCTAACAAAATCAACAAATATTTTCTGTAGTGGTCGTTCTGAAATGTCAGATGAAAGGAACCCTAGCTTGGTATCCTGCGCAGGTTTGTTTAAGGCACAAAGTTTACAAAGCAAAACTCTTTCTGAAACATAATTTTTTAGATAAATTCCGAAATGAGCTCCTAATGGGGATGAATTAAAGTACTGGAATACAACGGCGTAGAGATTCTGAGGCAAAACAATTTTATGCTCTACTGAAGAACGAGATTTGCAATGAAAAACACTTTTGAACATTTTGTATTATTTTTGTGCAGTACCCTTATGAACCTGATATATAATTTCACTGATATAAGGGTCTGAATATTGATGAGTACCTATATCCTGAAATGCGAAAGGGAATTCTGTTAACAAAGCACTGCAAATGTTTGTATCGTGTTGAGAAGAGGTTTCCTCAGTGTAATTCTCTAACATACGAGACAATGCATTTGCCACAGTGCTTTGTGTACCTCGGATATATTAAATTTTGAATTTCAGAGAAGAATTCTTTACTATCAAGCGACATAATTTTCCTAACTGTTTGGGAAGGGCTAGTAACCATAAGAGTGCCTGGTTATCTGTTTCAAAAAGAAAGTAATTTTGTTCCAAAAATTGCTTAAACTTATCAATTCCGAATAAAACTGCTAAACACTCTAATTCTTATATTTATGAAGCTTTTCTCTCCGTTTGTTCAAGGTGTGTGAGGCAAATGCGATGGGCTGCCTCTTCCCGTAAATTTCCTGTGACAACACAGCGCCCAGTGCTGTACTTGAGGCATCTGTTTGGAGAATAAATGGCCATGAAAAATCGGCCATCCTTACAACAGGATGACTAGCAACAACTTGTTTTAAAAACTGAAATGCTCCTTGCTGCTCTTTACCCCGAATAAATTTTGCTCCTTTCTTCCTCAGAGAATTCAGTGGCGCAGCATGTTAATCAAATTTGGTAATGAATTAAGAATAAAAATTAGCCATGCAGATAAAACAGGCATCTTTGGGGGGTGGGAAATATCTAATTGATTTGGTTCTGTCTGGATCAATGAGACGCTTTCTCAAATACCAAGTGCCCAAGGAATGGAATTTTCTTAGCTGCAAACTTTTCCTTTTTGATGTTAGCTCTAAGACCTGCCTCACATAACCTTCCCAAGATTTCTTGTAAATGGGTACTATTTTGGTCAAAACTTTCTGAGTACACAACAAAGTAATCCAAGTGATTAAAAACATACTTGAATTTGACATCTCCCAAGACCTGATCGAGAAGACGGGTGAGTACTTGGGCTCCAGTAGCAAGTCCAGACGGTACACTCTTGTATTGGAACAAGTTCCATGGTACACAAAATCCAGCGACATGTTTTTATTCCTTGGTAAGAGGAATTTGGTGCCAAGTACCAATTAAATCTAAAACACTGAAAAACTTATCCTTACTAAGCCAGAGGAATGCTAAGTTCAAATTTGGTAATGGTACGCTTTCAATATCTATATGTTTTTTCAAAAAGCATTAATCCACCACTAAACGATTGTCGTTTTCCTTAGGTACCAGAAAAGCTAAAGAACTGAAAGAGGATTTGAATGGTTCTATGACCTTATTGTTTAACAATTCCTGAATTTTGTTTCTCACAATTTCCATTTTTGGAGGTGCCAAATCATAATGATAGCGCTTTACAGGTTTAAAATCCAGCAGTTTTATATAATATTCAATTAAATTAGTGCGACCTAATTATGAAGTTAAAACATCAGGGAAATTGGCACACAAATTCTTTATGACCCTTTGTTTTTCTTGATCGAGATTGTTTAATGATAGATAACTCTGACTACTAACAATTTCAGACAACTGTACTTGTTCGCTATTCTGATCGGAATTAGAAAATGGAATGATCACTTGCATATTAAATTTAAACATTATGGAGCTGGCTTGTATGTCGATTAGCATACCAGTTTTTAAATTAAATGTGATCCCAGAATAANAAATTTAAACATTATGGAGCTGGCTTGTATGTCGATTAGCATACCAGTTTTTAAATTAAATGTGATCCCAGAATAAGATTAGTTGCAATAGTGTCACACGCTGAAAAAGGGAAAGTCTAAGAAAACAAATAAATTTTAGTTATTACAATGGCAGCCATACTGACTGGCAAAGGTTGATCTGAAGCTTTGGCACATTCTAAGTTTACTGGATGTGTACATTTCACATATCCCTCAGCCTGTAATTTTTGAAAAACTGATACTGAATAAAAACTATGCACAGAACCTGTATCAACAAGATCTTTGAATTCAAGAGGGCCTAACTGTGCGGCAAAATATGGCAAAAATGGGTGGATTTCTTTAAATACCCATTTTTCTTATGTTTCCTACATTTTCTGTTATTAAAACTATGTCATTTATTTCCTAAATCATCTTCAACAAAATCTCTCATAAGACACACTGAATGTACCTCTGTANATTAAAACTATGTCATTTATTTCCTAAATCATCTTCAACAAAATCTCTCATAAGACACACTGAATGTACCTCTGTATCCAATTTTTTTACCTTTTTGTGATTTCTGTTTTTTGGAAAGTATTCGTTTTTTAGGTGCTCTAAAAATTTTCTGCTGTAGTTTAGACCACCGTTCTAATAGTTTTTTGTATCCTTTTGTGCTTTCAATTTCTCTTGCAGTTTTCTGCAATTTTTTCTGAAATGTCCTTGCAGTTTACAAAAATAACATGTTTTATCTGATTTCTTACTTGTTTCCGACTGATCCTTGGGTTTCTTTTTTGGACTTACACTAGCAGAATATTTACTTACAGTCACTTCTTTCTCATCACACTTTTCCTTGTGAAATGAGGTGGGAGGATTTCTGAAATGAAAGGATGGCTTACCTCTTGACTGATCAGCAAGAGTCACATTTGTTGATCTGGCTCTGCAAATGTGTATGGTCTATTTACGAAGATAGTGCATGAGCGCTCTGTGGGGTTCAATCGATCCAAGTTGGTTTAGACTATTTCAGCCTATTACAAAAACAAACGCAGAATCATAGCTGCTTCCTTAACATCAGTTATATAGTTGTCCAAGGGCTCAGAGTGCTGCTGCAATCTGTTAAACCATTCCCGCCTAATATTGACTAGCATTCTGGCGGGAATAAAATAATCAATGATATCTTGGTGATATTGATCAAAACAAAAATGATTTGCAATTGCCAGGGTCGTTCTGTCACTCAAGGGAGGATGAGTCAAGGTAAAAATGATTTACAGACACTGATTATCTAATATGTTAACTTTCTGTTTAATCCTAAGTAATTCTGTAAAATATTTCAACAATTGGTGGATATTGAATCAATCAGTTTTAGGGAAACTGCCAAAATCCTCTCCAAAGGATGAGAGAGCTTGCCATATGCTGAAAATGAGGATGAAGCATAAGGGGTCAATATATGATATGGATTAGAATGCTTAAGGGGTAGGGTGTGCAAAGTGATGAGATGGGGTGAGTGGGATTGAATGCCATAAGTTTGATATTGTTGGTTTGAAAGTAATTCTGAATGTGACCTCCGCAATCCTCACGAATCCTTACCAATCAGTAACGTGTGCTCCAAAATCGATACGCCCGCCCCCAAAAATCAGCTCTGCATGCTCCACAAACAGCACTTTATGCTCTGCAATCATCTCCATATGCTCTGCAATAATCACCACATGCACCACAAACAGCACCACATTCATACAATCAGCTTCGCATGCTCTGCAATCACTACCACACTGTCCACANCCACATGCACCACAAACAGCACCACATTCATACAATCAGCTTCGCATGCTCTGCAATCACTACCACACTGTCCACATCAGCTCTTTACACTCCACAATCAGCACCGCATTCTCCGTAATCAGCTACTGATGCTCCACAATCAGCTCCACACACTCTGCAAACAGCTCCGCACACTCCACAATCAGAAATGCATGTTCCGTAATCCTCACCAACCTCCTCACCAATCCTCTTCTGCAATCCTTAGGAATCCTCCTCCACAATTATCTGCAATCCTCCACAATCCTCTGCAATCCTCCGCAATCCTCAGAAATCCTCAGAAGTCCTTCACAATCTTTAGCAATCCCCCTCTGCAATCCTCTGGAATCCTCCACAGCCCTCACCAATCCTCTGCAATCCTCCTCTGCAATTCTTAGCAATCCTCTGCAATCCTCAACAATCATCCTCTGTAATCCTCTGCTATCCATCATTTGATCCTTCGATCAATCCTTCTGTGTTTTCGTCTATCCTCACCTATACATACAAAAACTACATTTATTCACCATCAGTCTACACACATTTGTACTTAACAACTTCATTAATGTTTTGTATGCAGTCCACTGTCTGTGCACCACGATGTTGCTTAAGAGGGGCCCATGGTAATGTAGTGGCTAGAGTACTCGACGTCCCACCACGAGTACATGCTGAGCATCCTTTCCTCAACACACATACATTCTCGTGGGAGGGACAGCTCAATGCCAGTTAATTCTTCACACCACTGTTTCGCCCTATCACTAGCCAGGTTCCAGTGGGAATAGGTGGGATCGCTCCCAGATTTCCACATGTGGTAATTATGCTGGTCTATGCCGCTGGTCAACAGGTTTTCTCAGGGAACTCACATTTTGCCACGCCCTTGCTTTCTGGCAATGATCCAGTCACCTAATCTCACCACAATGTCATATCTCCAACTGACCAGCAGTATCAGACTTGTCCCTCGGACATCGCTTGGACATCAGCCTTTTCTCATTGCAACAGCAGACCCCTTCCCTATGCAGGGAACAGCAAGAGGAATTAATTTTTTTCTCGAATCAATTGTTAGAATTGCATTGAACCCCATCACCTTTTCTAGTGAAAGGGATCGTGAATCTAGGAATTTGTTGACCGAGAATCAGCAAGCTTATCGCTCAAGACGGAGGAGCGACTGTATGCAGCAATATTTAATGTCTTTAATTTTCATTTAAGAGATGTGAACACCCTCCGTTTAATTTTATTAATGGTATTATAAATTTTCTGTAAACATTTCCTCTTGGTTATCCCATATTCTCATACAAATACGATTCAATAGCTTTGACCTGGTGGCCCTAGATTTACATGCCACTGCCGGGATAAGGTGTCAAAAGGTCAAAGATAAGAGAATATGACGTCACTATAGACCTTGCAATGTTATTCGTATATCAACACATGTTATCTCTTAGTGTAAGAAGGGGATATGTACAATGTTCAAAGGTCATCAACAGAGGTCAAGCCAGGTCAAGGTTGGGTTACATCAGCACACATGCACACACACAGACAACACACATGACAGACAGTTGAGTGTTGAAGAGGGTCGTACAGCATAATCGTCAGTCATCCAACACCAATGTTACACAGGAATTCAAACCTGCATCAGGATCTACTCTAAGCACAATGACCATTCGGAGCGAAGTGTGGAAACTTGGTTTCCATGGCTGAGCACATACGCATAAGCCACTCACCAAACATGCAAATGTCAAATGCTGCTTCCCATGGTGTAAGGAGCATCGAAACTGGACCATGAAATAACGTAAAACAATTGTGTGTAGTGATGAATCATGACATACAGACATACAATGTGGCGATTCGATGGTAGGGAATGGGTGTGGCGAATGCCTGGTGAACATCTGCCAGCCTCTATAGTGCCGACTGTGAAAGTTGGGGACGATGGGATTAGAGTGTGGTAATTTTTCTCCTGGAGGGGGCTTGGCCCCTTGTAGCTGTATGTGTCACTATCACTGCACAAGTTTGTATTGACTTTTTAACCACTTTTACGTTGCCTACCGTCGAAGATCAGTTCGGGGATGGCCATTTTGTCTTCCAACACGACCGAGCAACAGTTAATACTGCAGGGCTTGTGAGGGAGTGGTTTGATGACAACATCCCACTAATGGACTGACCTGCACAGAGTCCTGATTAGATGGAGATTTTTGGTCATTCGCCATTACGTAGCAGATGTCTGTCATGGAAAATAGACAAATAACCTATGGACAGAAAATAAATATTTCTTTACAACACTTTAAAATTCCAAGAGGGCATAGAGTCAAATTTATACACATATTTTTCATTGTTTAGAATTGTAGGCTTGTTTTCTGGTCGTTTCCCAGTTGTGTTCTATGTCCTCTTTGCAAATGCACACGAAATAAATTCATAAATTCAATAGTGACATTTTACAACAAAATAGCNTTGTTTTCTGGTCGTTTCCCAGTTGTGTTCTATGTCCTCTTTGCAAATGCACACGAAATAAATTCATAAATTCAATACAGTGACATTTTACAACAAAATAGAAAACAATGCATGTCGGATGCCACCGATAAAACAATAAAAAATGGAGGATTATGATATAAAGATTATTAATTGTATTATATATAATAATATTAGGTATTGAATATATTGGAAATTATGATTATGTCCTGAAATGTATTCTATTTTTTTCTAGGTTCGTCGTTATAGTATTTCCAATGCAATCACGATTTTTGTGCACCATCAGAAACTGCCGATGCTCAGTTGGTCTGGTTTGGATACTGTCTTTTGCCCTGGCTGCTCCAGTTCTTTTTACAAAGGTAATTTTAAATTGTTATGTTCAGTTTCTTTATGTTTATACGGTATATGAAATTCATTAAGGGTTTAATAAGGTATTGTTTTTTATGCTTGTAAAACGCTTAAAAGTTTGTCTTTAAATGGTTTATTTCTGTTTTTTATGTCTTGTTAATTGTGAAAAATTTGACATCCCTGGCCGAGGTTGTTAAAGAACGTTTGCATTCCAAAGATCCAGGTTACAATTGTGGACAATTAATGCATGTGAGCAAATCTTAGACTAATTTGAGGTGATTTTTGTAATGCAAGGCCCCCCTGATTAGTTTCTCTATGCTGTTAACAACTACTATTTATTAACGGAAAAGTTTACGGAAATATAAATTAAATATACAAAAACCCAAGCCATAAAGACGAAAAACAGCGTGGAGCTCCGTAAATACAAAATATGTAATATCTTCATATTTCCCATAGATGCGGGCTTCGGAAATGAACAATACCGAGTTGACTATCCACGGCCTTTATACGTATTCCTTCAAGCATTAAATAGTAGTATCAGGCGATTGTAACAATTAATTTCACTTTAAATACACGAATATTAATATACACTGAAAAAATTACTTACGTGGTGCCTTTATAAATACCAAAGTTTTACAGAGAGTTTTTACAATAAATGCCGTAGGTGAGTGATTAGATTTGTGGACCCTCTTGACTTATATTCAAATTCTCATCTCGCTCAGGTATAAAACATTTGAACTTGTTGAAACTTCTTTTTCATAAATANCTTGACTTATATTCAAATTCTCATCTCGCTCAGGTATAAAACATTTGAACTTGTTGAAACTTCTTTTTCATAAATAGAGTAGAACATCTGCATAACGAAGGTAAAACATTTTTTTTCGTTTTTTTCTTTAACTGGATGTACAGAAAATTATCTAGAAAATTTAGGCGAGGCTTCTTGAATTTACGAAATGTTCTGTGAAATTTACAGAAACTCCGTTTTTTGAAAACAAGCGTGTCCATAATTTAAGTAGATCTTGGGGATATTTCTGGAATGATTTTTACCAGCACTTTNTTTTTTTGAAAACAAGCGTGTCCATAATTTAAGTAGATCTTGGGGATATTTCTGGAATGATTTTTACCAGCACTTTTCCGTAAACGGAAGGAATTTTTTTAACAATGTAGATTCCCAACATAAAAATCAATATGTTAATGAGCAACAAATAAAACAGCGATTAGAGTTTGCTCGAGTTGTTTAGTAAGTATAAAGTGATTTTTATATTGATAATTCACTTACAAATGTACTAGGGTTCAAAGAAAATATTATTCGTATTGACTTTAATTCAGTGCTATAAAATAAAAATGACAGGAAGCGTAGCGGAAGAATTTATTTTTTACATGAACGTATACTAATTTCAATTTGAATTAAACGTCAATAATATAAAAAAAATTCAATTATGTTTAACAATGACTGAGCACTGATATTTAATAATTTATTTTCTTGGTAATTTAATTTATTAAATTTAATGTAAGAAAATGCTCAAACAGAAAAATTCATACAAAACTGATTAAGCAGAAGAAAATTAAGTCAATTTATTTTTAGATTTAGGCAATATTTGCTGTATATCACTGACTAGTGTATCAAAACGACCAACACAAAATACTGCTATTAGTAAAACGGGCACACGTAAAGTAAGACATAGCTAAGCTTGAAAGGGAGGGAGGGGGAATCTCTGACTGGAGCCCTAGGTCACTGTATTAAAATTAAATTTTCAATAAATTGTTTAAGAGCATTCAACTATGTAGCAATACATTTATGCACGTAATGCATGTATTATTCTCAGTTTATGAATATCATGTGATAATTAATAAAGAGGAAAACGAGAATTTTAACTATCTGATTTCAAATTCATAAACAAAATATATGTTTTGATTAAATCCAAACTCACCTCCATACTCCAAACACACACGATGTCAAATTCTGACTGCACACTAACCAAAATGTGAATTTGCTCACATTATATCATTAATGTTAGAATATAAATAACACCGTTAGATCTAAAGTAGTCAGATTAAATAATTTATCCTAGTCAAACAAATTATTAAGTATCATAATCATAAAGTATTTGTCATTAAATTTATTTTATATCAATATCACAAATTGCTTGAAATTTTAGAGCATATATTATTCCCCAGGATGTTTTTATGATCATTTCACAACGAGCTTATGGTAATCTATAAAATGATTTAGACTTACAACATTTTCCATGGAGTAATATATANTGATCATTTCACAACGAGCTTATGGTAATCTATAAAATGATTTAGACTTACAACATTTTCCATGGAGTAATATATAGATTAAACTTGCTTGAGTGGTAATAAAATATTTTCCTTAAAATCAGCTCAGAAACGTAATATTACTAAAGCCCAGATTTATAAGTTAATTGTATTTTTTTTTGCTTATATATTGATCAGTTTTAACAAATTTATATGTAACAATCTTTCAGTCAACCAGCTCTTTTTAAATACTATATTTTGACAGTTCGCAACATAAGAAAAGAAATATAAAATTTGAGCGAACTTTGTCAGCTAACAAACACGAAATTACAGATTTGCATAAACGACTTGTGTCAGTGATTTTGAAGTCAATCGCTTTGTTCTCTGTGACATAAAATAAACCAAAACAAGTATTTCAGTTATAAGATTAAGAGATGGCATTCATTTTTTTTCCATAACATTATATATTTTGGTAATTAAAATTAGAAAAATATTGAAGCCGGGTTTGCTATATATTATAAGGTCAAGGATTTAGNAAATTAAACTTGCTTGAGTGGTAATAAAATATTTTCCTTAAAATCAGCTCAGAAACGTAATATTACTAAAGCCCAGATTTATAAGTTAATTGTATTTTTTTTGCTTATATTCTGATCAGTTTTAACAAATTTATATGTAACAATCTTTCAGTCAACCAGCTTTTTTTAAATACTATATTTTGACAGTTCGCAACATAAGAAAAGAAATATAAAATTTGAGCG
The DNA here is from genome assembly GCA_002778355.1 of Clitarchus hookeri. NCBI lineage: Eukaryota > Metazoa > Arthropoda > Insecta > Phasmatodea > Phasmatidae > Clitarchus > Clitarchus hookeri. The sequence continues at coordinate 242,542 of NQII01003385.1, read as the reverse complement.
AACTTTGTCAGCTAACAAACACGAAATTACAGATTTGCATAAACGACTTGTGTCAGTGATTTTGAAGTCAATCGCTTTGTTCTCTGTGACATAAAATAAACCAAAACAAGTATTTCAGTTATAAGATTAAGAGATGGCATTCATTTTTTTTCCATAACATTATATATTTTGGTAATTAAAATTAGAAAAATATTGAAGCCGGGTTTGCTATATATTATAAGGTCAAGGATTTAGTATTGTGACGTCAGAGCCCATGTCGGCTATATTGTATGTGAGTAACCTTGACTGTGACCTTGTCCCAGAATGACACACATTCTGAAAATCTAATATTTCGCAACAATTCAGAAAAATTTCCTTTTATATATCGGAGGATAAAGAAAGCAATAATTCTGAAAAAACGAGTAAATATTTTAAAAATACGATTTTGAGCTTTTACCAAAAAAAGTAAAGTTTCTGAGAAATTTATAAAATTTTAAATAAATTAAAAATATGCGAGAGTACAATAAACATATTATTAATTCTAAAATAGTTGGTAATTTAGGGAAATTTTATTACTATTCATTATCTTCCATGTCAGATTTCTTGTATTTGCTGTTTTTTAAAAAACTAAGATTGTGGAGTACATCTGCTCCTCGCACAACGACCGCCAGGTGAGTGACCAGTATCATTATAATTCACTGGATATTTAGTCTGCCCCAAAACATTTACCCACTTTCACCAAATAATTGGCTTTACATCACACCATCCTCCAACCCCCTCTGCTCGTTCTTCGTATAATTGCACCTCCGCTCCACTTCCCCCTACAACCACCCACCACAATCACCCACCAATTTGTGAGTACTGCACCACCCCTTCACTTACTTACATAATCTTGATCCACCAATATCGCCTCTTGTTTTAGTATTTTCTAACAAGGGTGCACTGATAGCTCATATTTTCAGCATTGGTTGCTATAGTGCGCTGATAGATCTTGGTTTCATCATCGGCCACTAGAATGCAGCCATATAATCCATTGTCAAACTAGTTGGCAAGAGTAACTGTAAATCCAACTTTCACCATACGGCGACGAGGCCCAGACTATTCCATATTTGTTTCAATTTACAAATTATGTAACTTTATATATTTAATGATTGTCTCTTTATTTTCAAAATACGAAGTATTTCCTTTTTGCAATTTCCTTTTTTCATTATAATTTTTTTGCACCATGCCATAGTATATAGGAAATCTGGAATAAAGCATGCAGTTTTTGACAGAGGGTAAAAAAAATGAATCATGCCAACGTTACATACATATTTTACATCAATATGAGAAAGGACATACACACATTGAAAGATTTTACACTACACGCATTTTTTTTGTGTACTGCAATTTACTATTTACCAGAGAGATCTGATGTCCATGGGTTACTTTGCACCCATGCGAAGTTAGCTACGAATTTCTCAAGCGTGAAAATGTATTTATCTAACAATAATATGAAATATTCTTTGTTTCGTCCTTCACCATAAAAATATCGATATGTTCAGGTTTTTCTTTCTTAGTCACACATGTTGGCACCGCCTTCCCCTAGTATTGAGCATACAGACATTCAGATACACCAGGGTTGAAGTTATTAAATACTGTAATTTCATGCATTGGGGTCGGAAACTCCAGTCCGATAAAATAAAACATTTTTTCCACCTCAAATAATCTATTTTTAACAACTTCCGAAGAAAATAAAGGCTTATGAGATCACTTTATTTTCTGTGTATACGAGGATGTGTGAATGTGTGTGTGCATATGCCCCCCCCCTCCCTAACCATTTACAAATTTTGAACGCATCGACTGAATTTAACCAAACTTGGTACACACATAATACTTAGTAAGGACACCTAACTTTTATAGTTTTCGACCAAGTCTGCACTTACTTACAAAGTGGCAGCAATTTAAAATGTTGGGTTATATGTCATATCTAGGGAACCATTTAACCGATTTAAACCTAATTTTGTATACTGCCAGAGCATTGTGCAAGTATTACATTTTGAGTTGGATATTGTTTTTGGGGAACCAATTAAAGAAATAAAAATTTGACTTTATATTTCAAAAACTATGAAAACAATTCTGACCTTATTTGGCTTCTACGTAGTACTATGGTAAGCCATATATATAAAGTGATTGAACTTCATAGGTTACTTATTTTCAAAATGGTGGCCATACAAATGTTTTAAGTTTATTTGGTATATCTGTTACACAATTTAACAAATTTCGACCAAATTTTGTATACTAAATGTTACTATTACAAACGTCATATATACTAACAAAACACCACTTTTTCCGGCAATTTTGGGAAATACCCTCGAACGAATGAATAAAGTTATTATGCCATATCTCGGTAAATAATTAACCGATTCCTACCAAATTTGGCAAACAAGAAGCACTGATACATAAACTGTTATGTGATATGTTTTATGCATGTCAAATACTTATTTTCAAAATGACTTCCACATAGCCCTTTTTAGTTTAGAATGCTCTATCATCGAAACCATGTAATCAATTTAAAATAAACTTTGTATGCTGGCAGTAGACAATACAACTTCAACTATATCTACATGAAGCATATTTTATCCGCCATTTTGTAAGATTGCGCCTTGCGAATAAAATAAAGTAAAAAATTGACCAATTCCTATCATATTTAGAAAACAAGTAGTATTGAGGCAGATTATGTCAAGTGGTATGTTTTAAGAATGTCAGGCACTTATTTTCAAAAGGCGGTAATATAGCTATTTTGCCTCAGAATGCTATATCGTCGAAATTAAAACTAAATGTTGTATGCTGATATTTGATATTACGACTATCGTCTGTATGTGCATATAGCATCGTTTAACGGCCATTTTTAAGAGAGCATCATGCTACTCAACAAATTTTTTTGGTCATATGGTAGCTATATAAATATTTCAGCTCAGTATATTTTATTAACAAAAAAAATTTAAACTAAACTTTGTATGCAGAGCTTCATTTCTCTGCAATTTTATAAGGTAGCACTACAAATAAAAGATAATGTTTTCATCTCATATATCGGGAAAGAATCAACCCATACTTACAAAATTTGGCGAAGATTATGTACTACGTTAGGCAGTAACAATAAAGGTATTTTTAAATTAGGACGCGCTTATTTTAAGAATACTGGCTATAAAGTCATTTTAGTTTTGTTTGCTATATCAACAAAACTATGTAATATATTTTAACTTATCTTTGTATATTGCCATTATACAATTATCGAAATTTTGTCTTCCATTTATGAAGTCGCCATATGAAAATTATGGAAATTTTATGCCATGTTTCAAGGACCAAACAACTGATTCCTACCAAATGATACACTGGGACATTTCAAATAAATTTGTACCAACTTGTGTACACCATAAATGCTACATAAGGCCATGTAAACATTCATGATTTAAATGGGTCAGACAATAATGTTCAAAATGGCAGCATCATATATCATTCAGTAAGTGTACCACAAATTTTAAACAATTTAACCTAATTCAAACAAAAATTTTATGTAGACAGTATACATTAGAAGCAACGTATATACCGACTTTTTTTTTTTGGCAATTTTGAACTCTAGCATCAAATAATAAAATTGATTTTTTATATCATATCTTGGACCGTACAAACGATTATCACCAAATTCTTCACACAAGTAGCATTACGGTAGGCAATGTAAATTTACATGTTTTGTGTGGCTCATTCACTATTTAAAAATAAAGGCCTTAAAAATATATTTTAGTTTAGTAAACCCTATTCGAAACATTAGACTGATTAAATCCGAAGTCGATGCTGCGAATCCTACCTTCGTAATGCATTGTATTGCACTCTAGCTTATAGTACGAGGTTATCTGGGTTCAAGTACCGGGTAAGGCATGTGTGTATTTGCAATTGTCTCACTATTGTTGCATAAGCTTCTTGTTGCATTTCATAAGTCATTACTTTCAAAGAGAAGTCAATTACTTTCTACCAACTCAGTTTATAAGAAATTATATAAAAATTAGTTGCACCTATGTTGAGGAAAGAAGGCTAATTTGTTATGTCAGTAACTTCTTGTTTTTCTGCATGTTGTGAATGCAATTACTAAATAAATCTGGCTAACACTGACCACTTGAAATATTTCTTGTCATAGTTGTGTTGAATCATTACAGCTTATTTTGGTTATATAAATTCGGGAAGTTCAATATAATTGATAAATGTGAAGGTCCATCCTAGTAAGCCTACTTTCCGAAGAAAAGAAAGGCTCAATAGATCACTTTCCTGTCTGTGTGCCTGTGTGTAATTGGGCATGTGTGTGTATGTATGTGTGTATACTATGTATGTGTGTCTGTGAGCATGTCTGTGCATGTGTGTGCACCTACTTTCAATATTTGAACGTGTATCACCAAATTTCACCAAACTCGGTACACATACAGAACTAAGTAATTACACTGGACTTCTATGGGTTTCGAACAGGCCGGGCACTTTGTTTCATAATGGCGGCCATTTGAATATTTAGGGTGAGATGTCATATCTCGGAAACTATTCAACCGATTTAAACCAAATTGTTATGCTGACCGCGCAAAATGTAAGCACTGAATTTATATGTAAATATTGTTGTTGGTCTGCCATTTTGTAAGATAGCCCAACATGAAATAATAAAGNGTAAGCACTGAATTTATATGTAAATATTGTTGTTGGTCTGCCATTTTGTAAGATAGCCCAACATGAAATAATAAAGTTTTTACATTATATCTCGAAAACTACTAAACCAATTTTCGCTATATTTGGCACGTAAGTAGAACTATTATAGGCCATATAAATGTATGCAATTAAAATTGATGAGATACTAATTTTTAGAATGGAGGCCATTCAAATATTGTCAGATTATTTAGTAAAATCTCCAAAATGTTTAACCAATTTAAACCAAATTTTGTATGCNGTAAGCACTGAATTTATATGTAAATATTGTTGTTGGTCTGCCATTTTGTAAGATAGCCCAACATGAAATAATAAAGCTTTTACATTATATCTCGAAAACTACTAAACCAATTTTCGCTATATTTGGCACGTAAGTAGAACTATTATAGGCCATATAAATGTATGCAATTAAAATTGATGAGATACTAATTTTTAGAATGGCGGCCATTCAAATATTGTCAGATTATTTAGTAAAATCTCCAAAATGTTTAACCAATTTAAACCAAATTTTGTATGCTGACAGTATCTATTACAAGTGCAGTATAAGCAAACAATCCACTTTTGTCCTCTATTTTGTAAGATAGCATTGATTAATAAAGTTTTTGTCTAATATCTCAGGAAGCAATTGACATATTGCTACCAAATTAGGAAAACAAGTAGTTTTGCGGCAGTTGATATGTACAAGTATCTTTTATAAATGTCAGACAATAATTTTCAAAATGGCGGTCATCCAGCTATTTTAGCATAGTTTGCTATATTTTCGAAACCATGTATTTAAATCCAACTTTAATTTTATGCTGAAAGTATATATAAGAATCATCTTGTTTCCGTACAGAGCTTTTTTTGTCCTCCATTTTGTATGATAGTGATACACGAATAAATAAATTTTTATGTCATCTCTGGAAAAAATTTACCAATTTCTACCAAATTTAGCCAACAAGGCCTTCTAAACGAAAACTTTGAGGAGGTCAGACACACATATTTTCAAAATGGCGGGCTTTAGAAATTTTAGGTCATAATTTTTTATTTACGAAACTATAAAACAAATTACAACTTAAATCTATATAAGTCTCTTATTTTCCGAATGACATCCATACAAAATTTCAAGCTTAGCGTGCTATATCTACGAAATTTAAGTAACATATTTAAATTTAACTTTGTATATTATGTATATGACAGTCATCGAATGTACTTATACGTTACCTCCATTTATCAAACCGTCATATGAACAATTGAGGTTTCTATGCCATATCTCGAGGACCAATGAAACGATTCATGCCAAAATTCCCGAAGTATTGCTAAAGTAGGGTATGTAAATTAACATGTGCTATTTGTGGCTAGCATATTTTAATGGGGTTTATACAAACAACTTAGTTTAATATGTTATATCTGTGAAACGTTTCAACAAAATTCAAAAAAAAATTTTATGCTAGCAATATTATTTATAAGCATCATTTATACATAGAGATCCTTTTTTTTTTCTTCCGAATTTTGCAAAATGGTTTCAGCTGAGTAAACTGAACATTTAGCCATTTTTCTGTAACAATTTAACTAATTTCCACCTAAATGTGCACACCTACAGAAGGCCATACAAAGTTACATAATTTAAANTCGGAATTTTGCAAAATGGTTTCAGCTGAGTAAACTGAACATTTTGCCATATTTCTGTAACAATTTAACTAATTTCCACCTAAATGTGCACACCTACAGAAGGCCATACAAAGTTACATAATTTAAAAGGGTTCAGACAATGCTTTTCGAAATAGCGGCAATATAAATCTTTTGGTATATTTGGCATATCTATTTTAATATTTAACAAATTCAATCAAACTTTTTATGCTGGCAGTATCTATTACAACCATTGTTTATAGAGCATATTTTAGGAAATTTTTTTTAATATCCCCATTTCAGAAAATAATGTTTTTATGCCATATATCGGAGACCTATCAGCCGATTTACATCAAAATTTTTCACACAAGTAGCATTATGGTAGGCTATGTAAACTTCTTTGTTTTTAGTGGCTCAGACCCTTATTTTCAAAATGATGGCCATGTAAATATTTCAGGTAAGTGAACCCTGTCATTCAAAACATAAGACTGATTATATCCGAAGTTGATGCTCCGAATACTACTTCCATGATTCAGTTGACTGCATGCTAACTTAATTTTACGAGTTTTTCTGAATTCGAATCCTGGGTAAGTCACATGTGTATTTTAATTGTCGTGGAACTGTTTCACATGTTTCAGTAGTTATCAGTAACTTGTTGTTTTATTTGAAGATGTGTTACACTCATGCATGTATAGGCTATTTAGTGTTTGCCTATGACATTCTTATTTATTGTCAGTTAACTGCCTTCTTTATATCTAAAGTATTGCCAGTAAAATTGTGCATTCAAGAAAATATTTGTACGTGATAATTTATGGGTAAAAAATTTAAGCACTGCAATGTTTAAAACAAAATGTATTCCACAGATAAAAGATGCATAATCCACACATCATAAAGTCCATCACAATTGCCATTCTTAATTTTTGAGAGAACTTATTGTGACAACAGAACTGAATAACTTTTTTAATATGTGCACATATTGAATTAGGGTTTTAGGCTAGTATGTAAAGAGAAAATCAGCTCATGTATGGCAGAAACCATCAGCGCTTTGCGAAGACCACACAAATCACAGGAATACTACAAAGATTATTTAAATAAGTAGCAGCACTAATATCCAATTCACCATCAATCACATTGTCACTCGGCACCTCTTTTATCAGTGACGCGATGACTTCTGGCTTGACTACAACCTTCTTGAATTACCTGCTTCTGACTTGTCAACAGCAGGACGGATGGTGGCAGGGTAGCATTTACAGCTACGGGAAGACACTTCGCGGAGTGGCGATTACATTGGTGGGTGGGTGCCTGTTCGACTCCGGTAATTGAGACATGCACTGGAAGGCGCAGCATCATCGATTCTGTAACTGCTGATAAGTACACCTCATTAACCTCTTGTTTTCCCATGTCTGGTCGACCAGCTAGAGGCTTCTTCAGTCTTGGCTGGTGGTTACGAGTTTTTTTCTACGCAGCCCGTGGCGAGAGCGTTCTTGCGTGTAGAAAATGTGCCAAGTCTTTGATACTAGCAGAAAAAACTTATGCTGGAAGTATGTTAACGATGGCACATTTTCCAGGTTTGCAACAGGCTGCCAGATGCTCTCTCGGTTCGTACGTCAAGGAAAAGGGCAAAAATCTCCAATACTACAAGATGTTACCACCTCATATTTTTGTGTATGTAAATTTGTAACTGTAATCAGAGTTTATGCATTCGAGGGGTGATTGGACGTGACACTCGCATAAATGTTCGCAAGGTGAAAAGCATACATCTTCAGACTGGTGTTGCACAACCAACTCAAGGGACAGAGATGCTCCTGATTTTATGTAAACTGTAGAATAATGATTGGCAGACCTCAGATTTTGGCTCAAGTCGTCTGATTATGTGTCTTGTTATAGTCTATAAAATTCCAGCACACATACGTATGTATTGTGTAAGAGCTGATATTTCTCAGTTCACCAGTACTGTTGCAGACATGATGTTGCGGCTTACCATATATTATAATAGGTTTACGAAGAGAAGGACATCAGTATTCGGTCGCTAGGTCAATTATTTCCACTTAAAACTTTACATATTTCGCTCAGCAATTTTTCTATTTTGGTCCTGCCACATAGACCAGAGCCTTCAGTTATTTACTCAGCAGATGCTAAATTAAGTTTATTATTTGAATGTATGGAAGATTGCCTTCATCTCACTCCAGGCTCTGCTAGAACATGGTTAACCAATCTTTGGTCTTCTGTCTCCCTCTTTCCAAGAGAGTTATATGGTAGTCTGATCACATTAGCAGTTTGTCATCATATTAACGGGTCATGGCTAATTCTTTTGAAGAGAGAGTGTAAAAAAACTGCCACGCTTTAAAAAATTTAGACACAGGAGTATGTCTATAATGCTCTCGAAAACAAATGCAACTAAAAAATCATATAAGCCAAAAAATTATTAGAATTGTATTTTTTTAAAACTTTCCAGCACCATGACTAGAGTCCACAGCCTGCAGAATAAAATGTAAGGACTTTACAATATTACCAATTCATTTCTCAGACCATATGCTTGTTTCAGTGTTAAGTTTGGTTGCTGGTTAATTCGGGCAAGAAGAAAATAATATCATATCTAGTAAATTACTGAGGTTAGTAACTTAGGCAATAGCTAAACACTTTAGAATGGCATTAGGTCAGCAGTGGGTTGAAAAAGTTTCACAGTTAAAATTTCATGATTGTAGAATATATTGTTTGATATACTTTGCATCAGTATGACAGTTACAGGCATTACAAAACAACAAAATATCATAACAGCATGTTTAGTTGTACAAAACACAACTGATCAGGGAAAAACACAGAGCAGTGTGATCACATCAGCTTATATTTTGGGAAAATTTAAAGTTAAAAGAAAACAAACCCCACTCCACCCAAAATTCAATGTTTATTATTAATTGCCTATCATTCGTAAACAGTTACTTGTTTAAGTGAAAAGGTTATAAGAGAATGGAATAGTTTTGTAACTTCGACTTCACGAATTAAAGTGATATCATTAAAGTTTTTTCTAAATGTATTACAAATGCAGCTCTTGTAATGTTAAACAGAAGACATTTTGCAAAGGGTATTATTGTAATTTTACAATGTTTTTTAAACATACAAAGAGTTTCTCAGAAAAATGTACGAAGATTTTTTTACAGTGATACCGAATCAAAATCCTCTTCACTTGATTTCCCTAAAGCATCTTCATCGCTCCATTCAATTCAATTGGTGGCTAAGAGTTTCTAAAGAAGTAGCACTTTTGCAGTTTCACCTGAATGTTTGAATGGTCTATATGTGCAAACGTTCTAAAGCATTTCTCTCATCGATGTACGGTACTTTATGGATAAGGCTCCTCTCATATTTGTTCTTTGCATACTTTCGGTTGTGAATTGCGTGCCTCCCAGGTGCTTCTTCAATGGTCCAAAGAAATGGACATCATTGGGTGCCAGGTCATGGCTGTCAAGAGGATAGTCCAATATTTCCCACACGTAGTTCCATAACATCTCATGAATGCCTGTGGCTAAGTGTAGTCGGACGTTTCGTGCAGCCACACGATGCTTGGTTCATGATTTCCAGGTAGTTTACAGCGAGTTTCTTTCCAAATTACCTCAGTGTGTGATAATAACTAAGCATTCACTATCGCGCATCTAGTGAGTAAATCAACCAGAGGATTGTCTTCATGGTCCTAAAAGACAGTCGCCATAAATTTATTAGCTGATGAAGTTACGATGAATTTCTTGGAAGGTGCGTACGATGTGTGTTTCCATGATATGGATACTCGAATCATCTTCAGTTTCACCTGATACACACACTTTACATCTCCTGTATCAATATGGCACAGGAAACCACATCAAGTGTATGATAGACTGTCCCATTCTTGTTTATTTGTTACCTGTGAGTTGCCTTGGATGTTTAGTTCCTTAGCAATATCACAAAGTCGAATGCGACGATCGTCCTGAATTACCCTTCAATATAGCACACTTTATTATCTATTGTGGATGTACCTGGCCGACCCGTTTTATGCTCATCTTGCATACCTGTACCGACATTGTCGAACTCTGTGCACCAAACCCACTCCTCTTTATATGGCATTACATTAGCACCATGTACCTCAACAAGTAGACGACGAATTTAGACACTTGAGGGGTCATTTACATGCAAAAACCAGATCACAAAATCAACATTTGAACATGCCATATAACGACTGTACAAAAAAGCCATATTAATGTGCTCAAGCCTGGCGGGAATTTCAAATAAGAGGAAGAATATGACTCTCGTGAGTTCTCTTGTTACGTTAATTTTTGAATCACACTCGTTCAATAATGTTTTATTATATGATGTAATGACTACTGACATCACTTACANTGTTTTATTATATGATGTAATGACTACTGACATCACTTACAGCATTGTTTTAAGTTTGCTGAGACCCACATACACATTACGCCAAGAAATAGTGGTTGTCGTTAACGAAGATACCAGTCCTCAAATGACCTCACAGATCAGCATTATTTATCGTTCGTAAGTAAGTTATGATGTTGGTCAGCTCACAGCGGTGAGATTCAAAACCATGTAGTNTTCAAATAAGAGGAAGAATATGACTCTCGTGAGTTCTCTTGTTACGTTAATTTTTGAATCACACTCGTTCAATAATTTTTTATTATATGATGTAATGACTACTGACATCACTTACAGCATTGTTTTAAGTTTGCTGAGACCCACATACACATTACGCCAAGAAATAGTGGTTGTCGTTAACGAATATACCAGTCCTCAAATGACCTCACAGCTCAGCATTATTTATCGTTCGTAAGTAAGTTATGATGTTGGTCAGCTCACAGCGGTGAGATTCAAAACCATGTAGTNCTCAGCATTATTTATCGTTCGTAAGTAAGTTATGATGTTGGTCAGCTCACAGCGGTGAGATTCAAAACCATGTAGTAACTACACAATGTGTTGTTTTTGTTTTCTTACGAATTATGTCTTTACATAATGCATAATTTTTATAATTAAATGCCATATTTGTCGAATAATTAAGTAGTTCTTTTTTGTCTCGCAACATGTTCGGGATTGTGTTCCATGAAATAAAACTTGTAAACCCACATCCAGCCAGATGCTATCTCAACCAGCAAGATAAGGTTCACGGTCAAGCAAGGAGTTGCATGTCCCAGTTACCGGAAAGAGAGACAGGGAGAGGAAAGTAAAGGATTGTGCAGCTTAACAATTAGTTTTATACTTCCAATTAATTTTTAAGGAGAATTTAAAATAAAGGCTTAACATTTATTCTTTACAGTTCATTGCACTGAAGAACTTGTTGCAAAAAAGAAAATACCTGGTAAATCTCAAACTATTTGTATTGCTAGTATAATATCAAAGAAATTTGTAATAACTCAGTTCAAGAAAAAATTAGTTGATATAAACTGATGTGCGAAAGTAAAGGAGACGAGGTGTGGACTTTAACAAGACAGCAGAAATAGCAGGCAGAACGGACCACAACACAAGACCAATGAGGAAATAGCTTATGGTTCGGTACAGCGGGGCATGTGCGTATGTGCACCATGACATACTGTGTAAATGTGGAAAGGGTATAAAGTACGAACATGGCATATACTCAGAATCGCAGTGTACGATATTGCACAGTGTAAACTGGGTTGGCCGATGTCATGATGCTGTCTCTAGTCTTATACAGTATCAGTTACCTAAGCAGTTGACCTAGAATATCTTCCGAACCGTTTAAAATATCGTTACTCTACTTCCAGAACGATTAATTGCAACAAAGTCCTCATAAAATGACATGCTATATCTTGCCGTAGACTAATAAATTACCAATATATCTATATAAACTTTTCTTTTTCAAATGGAACTTTAGTGACTTCTGCCACTAGCATCGCAGAACTGAAAGAGAGGCATTCAACAACATATCACTCTCCGAATTCCAACCAGTAATTGCGGAGAAACACAATAATCAAAAGTTAGGATATCTGTGTTTTGTACGCATCAGTCAGGTGATGCATCACACAGAAGTTAGTGATACAATTAACTGTCACGTCGCACCATGCATACGCTCATGTAACTCGTAAGGGTATGTTGGGTCAGCGCGACACCGGTGTAAAGATGCGGAGGGAATGTGTAGCAATGCAGCATAGTTTATAGTTGAGTTGAGAGATTTCTGCGGCGCTTAACAACGAGGACTTAAGACTCGATAAGGGTGAAATGAAGTGAGAATGGAGCAGCACTGGAATGCAAGGGCGGGAAAAAGGGACAACCCCGAGAATACTCGCCAACCAGCAGCATCGTCCTGCACGATTCCCACTTGCGAAAATCCTGGTGTAACCCGGCCGGGAAAATGCAGCATAGTATTATATATGTGGAGCACTAGTGTGTCCATTGTTTTCAAGGGTGACGACAATGTCTTTCAAGAACGAATAGAAACTTCATATGCTACCTTTTTACTATAATGCAAGAGGAACACCACAAGAACTGTGGAGTTATACGCACAAAGCTATCCTGACAGGCAGTGTCCATCGGACATGACAATTTTGAGAATTTGCAGAAAATTGCTATTGAAAGACCACTGTAATGCTATCAGAGAGGGTATATGGCAAACCTGTAAGAGCTGGCAACTGTTTCTCAGAAACCGCATGTTAGCTCTAGAGAAGTTTCGCGTGCGTCTGGGATAAGTCAGTCTAGCGTTATTCACACTTAGCATAGAAACAGATATAATCCCTATCATGCATCACTTTATCAGCAATGTTACCAATGGGCTTACTGAAGACATGTGGAATGCTGTCGGTCGGTTTTAATGCATTGTCGAAGCAATAGGTACTTTCTACAACGAACTCTCTTTACCGATGAAGCAACGTTCACTAATAATGGAAATGTAGATCTATGAAATATGCATTTTTTAACCGCTAACAATCCTTTCTGGTTGAGGCAGGCTGTGTATCTACATTAGCGGGGGTGTCGAAATTTTGCATGGGATCGTCGCGGAGACTTTGTCATTGGTCCTTACTTCATGTAGGGAATGTTAAGAGGTGACAAATACGCCCATTTTCTTTCAGATGTGTTACCATCTCTCATAGAAGATGTGCCCTTTGAACAACGTAGATTTATGTGATACGAGTGGGATGGGTACCGTGTCCATTGCTTGCTTGAGGTTAGGCAAGAGCTCATCAAGATATTGTCGGTGTATAGTGCGTGGAGGCATTAACAGCTGGCATGCATGTTTGCCTGATTTGATACTGTTAGACTTTTATAACTGGAGTATAATTAAAGATGAATTTTTTGTGCAATTCCTAAAGACTCCAGAAGACATATTACACTGCATTGTCGCTGCATGTGCGACGATANATATTACACTGCATTGTCGCTGCATGTGCGACGATATCGTAGAGTACCCTTCAGTTTGTTCAGTTGTCCATGAATAAACGACTGTGGAATCTGTGTTGCGGTTGATGGTGGAAATTTCAAGCACGTACTGAAATAACTACATTTTCAGCCATGTTTATCATGTCCTCTATCTTGAATGTTTTTCTTTCTTTGTTATAATGTACGACACATGTAAATTTACACCCCAAAAAATTAAAGTCATGAAACATTTTTCCTCATTTGCGATTGTTATTTATTTGACAAATTTCACAGGTATAGCTCCCTTCACAATTTGACATATCTACTCCGCATGTAGAATTCCTCTTTGTTGCGTGGCTCTGACAGAAGCAAAACCAGAACTGTTACCCCAGTTAACTGGTGTATCGTCCTTAGCTGCTGCATCCTTTACCTTTCGGTTGGTGTGTCGCTCCAACCTGATGTAGCTAATCGTGACTAGTTCCCAATTTGAAAGACTCTTTTCTTCAGTATTGCATAATTTTGCTTAGTCTTTCACAGCTGTATCAGGTTGGAGCGACACATCTGCCTGGCGTGACATATTTTTGTATCACAAACGTCCGTGTAATGCTTCACCTTGCCTAATGCATACAAAACAGATAAATCCTAACTTTTAAGAACTATGTTTCTCCACAATTACTGGTCGGATTTCGGATAGTGATACGCCATTGAATTATTCTCTTTGTCACCCCGCCTGATGCATACAAAACAGAGATATTTTAGATTTTAAGTATTGCATTTCTCCGCAATTATTTGTTAGGTTTCGGAGAGTGTTGCGCGGTTTCATTCTTCTCCTTCNGATTTTAAGTATTGCATTTCTCCGCAATTATTTGTTAGGTTTCGGAGAGTGTTGCGCGGTTTCATTCTTCTCCTTCAGTCCTGCGATGCTAGCGGCAGAAATCACTATAGTTATATTTAAAAAAAGTAAAGTTGATACCGATAGATGTGTAATTAATTATGCTATGTCAAGACGCGGCATGTCATTTAGTGAAAACTTTGTTTTAATTCATCGGGCTGAAATTAGAATAACGTTATCTTCATTGGTTTGGAAGATATTTGAGTTCAACAACTTACGTGATTCACTTTGTGTAACCAAAAGAATGTCCCACAGACAACATATGAATGAATTTATCCAAGGTAGAATATTTCAGAAAATGTAATAAATTCGAAGAGTGTCTACTGTAACCGAGGAGTTCGGGATCGCAAGCTGCTTCATTTCACAGCTTGGATGGTGTTTCACACAGCAGTAACAGACGTACGAATGTTTGGTAGTGGTCGTCCACGAGCCGCCACATTAGCGACGGAGGACCGGTATATTGTCCTACAGGCAACGATAGATCAACTGCAAACAGAATGTGAAATCACAAGGAACTTGCAGCATATTACTGGATGATCGATATAGCTTTTCCCCGAGACCAGGATACTGCATAGTGGTTTTTAGCTCGGCAAGCAGTATGGTGTGTGCTGTTGACAGCTACCCATCGGAGACAGCATTTTCTGAGGTGTTGGTAATACAAGGACTGGCTAACTTAGTAATCGGGTCAAGTGCTCTTTACACATCAAGGAGACAGTCTCACTAGAGATTCCAGACATATGTGCACTTGGAGAACGCGGGAAAAATGAAATCAGTCCTCCAACTTCATNACAGTCTCACTAGAGATTCCAGACATATGTGCACTTGGAGAACGCGGGAAAAATGAAATCAGTCCTCCAACTTCATTTAATTGAACATGTTTACATGTGGCGGAGATCTCATTTGGGGATCCATAAAGCATATTGGCCATACAGAGAGCCACATCGTTCAAGAGGGTTCAGTAAATCGTGGCAACTCGTAAAGATTGTACCTTTTNATCGTGGCAACTCGTAAAGATTGTACCTTTTTTTTTCATGGTCATTGTTGTTCACATTCCCCATATTCTTACATCTCTACGATGTTATCGTATAATTTATACCTATTTGAATTGCTGCTGCGCGATGCTACACCTGACAACATCTACCATCCTTAATTTTTTCATACTATCAATTTTACTAATGTAAAATTGATAGTAGTAAGAATTTGTTCAAAATAGGATTGATATAATTTAGAATGTAATTATATGTATAAGAATATTGTTAGTTAGGATTTAATAATTTAAAAAAATGATGNACAGTCTCACTAGAGATTCCAGACATATGTGCACTTGGAGAACGCGGGAAAAATGAAATCAGTCCTCCAACTTCATCTAATTGAACATGTTTACATGTGGCGGAGATCTCATTTGGGGATCCATAAAGCATATTGGCCATACAGAGAGCCACATCGTTCAAGAGGGTTCAGTAAATCGTGGCAACTCGTAAAGATTGTACCTTTANCTCCAACTTCATTTAATTGAACATGTTTACATGTGGCGGAGATCTCATTTGGGGATCCATAAAGCATATTGGCCATACAGAGAGCCACATCGTTCAAGAGGGTTCAGTAAATCGTGGCAACTCGTAAAGATTGTACCTTTATTTTTCATGGTCATTGTTGTTCACATTCCCCATATTCTTACATCTCTACGATGTTATCGTATAATTTATACCTATTTGAATTGCTGCTGCGCGATGCTACACCTGACAACATCTACCATCCTTAATTTTTTCATACTATCAATTTTACTATTGTAAAATTTATAGTAGTAAGAATTTGTTCAAAATAGTATTGATATAATTTAGAATGTAATTATATGTATAAGAATATTGTTAGTTAGGATTTAATAATTTAAAAAAATGATGNTATTGATATAATTTAGAATGTAATTATATGTATAAGAATATTGTTAGTTAGGATTTAATAATTTAAAAAAATGATGGTTTCAAAATAATGTTATTTATTTATTATTTATTTTCAACTCAGTTTTACTTTGTCAGTTCAGAAATATTTAATCTTGAAATTAACACAATATTAAAAAAATTAGTTAACATCATTTATTCATGTTCTCAGATTTACTAGTCAAGTTTATGTGTTAAATCATATTGTATACTATTTAACTTAAAAAACAAATTCTAGGGGTGTGCTTTTTTATGAATCTTTAATAATATTAAAAATAAAATTATCAATGATTAATACTTATATCCATGAACCGTTTCAGTAAACTTAATGTTGTTCTCTGAAATATTAAAATATATATGGTCTCACATACTTATTTTTATCCCCGAGATAATTTTTCTTTTTACTTATTCATTACTAATAGAGTAAAAAATTCCAAATGTTTTGTATAATGATGACCTTTTTGTGTTAAAAATTTATTTGTTTTAAATATACATAAATTATTTATGTATTAAAATTAAGTAAAACATTTCTCAATCAAATGAATAAATTTTTAATTTTAGTATTACGATTGTAACTTCATATTTAATATAATTAATTTTACATTTTTTAAGATTATATTTAATTTTTTTAGTTAGCTGNTTACGATTGTAACTTCATATTTAATATAATTAATTTTACATTTTTTAAGATTATATTTAATTTTTTTAGTTAGCTGATTTATATTATATATATGTAATTAATATGCACAATAACTTGAACTACAGGTGCAAATGATGTGAGGTGATTCGCTATGCAATATGAGATATGAAGTATTTTGCGACATATGTTCTACAGTAATTCGTAAAGGAAAATCGATATTTCAAAATGTTTTAATTGAAAATAATAAATCCCANGCGACATATGTTCTACAGTAATTCGTAAAGGAAAATCGATATTTCAAAATGTTTTAATTGAAAATAATAAATCCCACTGCAGATAAAAGAACTATTCCGTGAATACTGTTGCCTTGAATAGAGCTCTGAAATCTGTGAATGGTTGTGGGTTAATATCATCCCCATTCATTGAGAAAATAGGAGGTTTCATGTTATATGTGGTTGTTTATCGCTTTAAATTATGTAAAATTTATGTTGTTCATTAATGAAAAAAAAANGAGGTTTCATGTTATATGTGGTTGTTTATCGCTTTAAATTATGTAAAATTTATGTTGTTCATTAATGAAAAAAAAACCTTACCTTTGTGTGTCTCTCTCAGGCGAGAACGACTGTCGAGTAAATAAAGTTGATAGGGGTGCATNAAAAAAAAACCTTACCTTTGTGTGTCTCTCTCAGGCGAGAACGACTGTCGAGTAAATAAAGTTGATAGGGGTGCATTTAGCTGCCTGCCAGGTACCTTTAAAATATTATTTTGTTTCCTCGACAACCATCTGCCTGAGAAAGTTACACCACGGCCATAAGATTTGCACTTTAATGTACATATGATTGTGGCGTTATTAAAAGTAATGAACACTGAAAGTGTACACAGCCCGGGCACCTACTTCCCCTACGAACTACCGCATTTTATAAGTATCAAAATGCTTTCTATCTTATTTTGTATTGGGAATCACTTCACAGTGCTTGTACGTATAGTTCGGGTTCAGTATGAATAAGTGCAAAATTCTAAATTGTGAATAGTACGCTCATGGCCAGTTGAATAAGAGATAGCAAGTGAGTAGTGTGTAGTACACCCTTTATGGCCATACTGATCCATGACAACTTCACAGCCTCCCACAAAGCATGGAAATCGGTCGGAACATGATCCGTTGCACAACTATCACAGTAGTAGGAAAAATTATGTGCCAATGAACCTGGCAACTGGCGTTGGTGCCATGGCGCTGCCACCGTCATCTTGGAATTTTCATTTCTTCCCTTTATTCTCTTCAATACAGCTATTTATTCACACAAAAATTCTTAAAATCACCAGAATTTCAATCAAAATGTCCCTTTTGTCCCTCAAATTTCCCGCAAAAAACTTTGATTTGCACTATCCGAATTACATTAGAGCCAAATGTTCACAATCCGGCGGAATATTGTGAAAATTTTGAAAATGTCAGCTGGATTTTGCAATTATTTAACAACCACATCATGCTCTATCATACCATGACAATACCAACCCTATTGTCTTAAGAATGTTCCATTTNCAATTATTTAACAACCACATCATGCTCTATCATACCATGACAATACCAACCCTATTGTCTTAAGAATGTTCCATTTCAGTGTCCCATCATGCAACTTCGTGCCCTGTCACTTCACCTTGTTACAGGAATATATTCTACGTAAATGCTAATGGTGCCAATGCTAATTACACATTCTAATTGTACATATAAATTAAAGAGCCAAAAACTGGTACACCTGTCTAATATCATGCAGCCCCCCACACCCCCTATCCGGGAGCAAGCAGAAGCGCCGCAAGACGACGTAGCATGGACTCGACTAATGTCTGAAGGTATGCAGGAGGCAATTCACTCCATGAAACCTGCAGGGCAGTCCACAAATCCATAGGAGTGCGCGGCGGTGGAGATCTCTTCTGATCAGCACGTTGCAAGGCATCCCAGATATGCTCAATAATGTTCATGTCTGGTGATTTAGGTGGCCAATGGAANGTGTTCCTGGAGCCACTCGGTAGCAACTCTCGACGTGTGGGGTGTCGCATTGTCCTGCTGGAATTGTCCACATCCGTCGGAATGCACAATAGACATGAATGGGTGCAGGTGATCGGACAGGATGCTTTCATATCTGTCACTTGTCAGAGTCGTATCTAGACGTATCAGGGGTCCCATTTCACGCCAACTGCACACGCCCCATACCATGACAGACCCTCCACCAACTTGAACAGCCCCCTGTTGACATGTAGGGTCCATGGATTCATTAAGATGTCTCCATACCCGTACACGTCCATCCGCCTGATACAATTGGAAACGAGACTCGTTAGACCAGGCAACCTGTTTCGAGTCATCAGAAGTCCAATGGTTGTGTTGGCGGGCCCAGGCGAGGCGTAAATCTTTGTGTCATGCAGTCAACAATGGTACACGAGTGGGCCATCAGCTCCGAAAGCCCATATCAATGATGGTCGGATGAATAGTTCGCACGCTGGCAGTTGTTGATGCCCCAGCATTGAACTCTGCGCCAATTTGAGAAAGGGTTACACGTGTGTCATGTTTTATGATTCTTGTCAGTCGTCGTTTGTCACATTCGTTCACGATCTTTTTCCGGAAGCAGCGACATCGAAGATTTGATGTTTTACCGGATTCCCGATATTCATGGTACACTCGTGAAATGGTCGTATGCGAAAATCCAAATTGTATCGCTACCTCGGAGATGCTATGTCCCATCTCTCGTGCGCCGACTATAACACCACGTTCAAACTCACTTAAATCTTTATAACCTGCCATTGTAGCAGCAGTAACCGATCTTGTAACTTTGCCAGACGCTTTTTGTCTTATATAGGCGCTACCGACCGCATCGCGTTACTCTGATTGGTTCCATACCTCTGTTATTTGCATACGCATGCCTATACCAGTTGTTTTGGCTCTCCAGTGTACAAGTAATGCCTATGCTATACACTCATGCATACGTCAATCACCCANTGCCTCTGTTATTTGCATACGCATACCTATACCAGTTGTTTTGGCTCTCCAGTGTACAAGTAATGCCTATGCTATACACTCATGCATACGTCAATCACCCNGCCTATACCAGTTGTTTTGGCTCTCCAGTGTACAAGTAATGCCTATGCTATACACTCATGCATACGTCAATCACCCACCATCTTGCCTTCATTGTCGCAGTCGTCTGCTTACCTCCACCGTCTTGAATTCCCCACCATCAAACTACAACTCATGCCTTCTATAGTGTAGCATACATACCTTTGCCCATTCGCCAACATGGTACCACTAGACTATTGTTGGCTAGAAGTACCACCATCTTAGTTTCCCCGGATGTATGCTAGAGGCGCGGTGGATGTCGGAAATCTTCGTTACTTTCCTGTCATGAGCGCGATGTCGTCTGCTAGAAAGCACCACCATAGTCTTCATCATTTCTGACATCGGCTGCTAGTCTCTTATAAGCATAGTTGGATGCCATTTGCAATCTACTGAAGATATAGGTAGCAAATTCATATCATAAGCTTTCCCCTTATGACAATCAGGGTGGTTGAGTCAATTACGTCCTAACCCCCTTATAAGTGTAGTTGCCCGCCATTTTCCATCCACATAAGCCATTGACACCAAATTCATGTCATATTAATCGCTCCTGATGACGAGCAGGGTGGGTAATTCAATAATGTCTTAACCCCTCTTTTAGCGTAGTTGGCCATTATTTTCCATATGCCAAAGCTGTATGCAGCCAATATTCATATCATAAGTATTGTCCCTGACGAGTAGGATAGTCGGTTCAAATATGTCATAGCATCTCTTATAAGCATAGTTTGCCTGCATGTGCCATCCAGTGATGCTATAGTTACCAAATGCATACCATANTCATAGCATCTCTTATAAGCATAGTTTGCCTGCATGTGCCATCCAGTGATGCTATAGTTACCAAATGCATACCATAGGCATCCGCCTCGATGTCGAACAGGGAGTCTGGGCAATTAGAACCTATCCGTCTTATAAGCATAATAGGCTAACAATTTCCATCTGCTGACGCTACAGCCACCAAAATCATATCATAAGCAACGCTNGTCTTATAAGCATAATAGGCTAACAATTTCCATCTGCTGACGCTACAGCCACCAAAATCATATCATAAGCAACGCTCCTGTCGTCTATGAGGATGGTAGGTCAGTTATTCTTTAAGCCTTCTTATGAGCATAGAGGTCTGCCATTTCTTATGTGCTAAAGCTGTGGTCGTCAAAGTCATATCACAGACATCAGTCCTGGCTGCAATAAATGTTATTAGGACAAGTAGATCTTATATCATGTTATAAGCATAGTTGGGCACCATTTCCGAACCTTTGAAGTTCGGGTAGCATGTAACAGCCAGCCATACATGTAAAAAAAATAAAGATAGGTGTACATAACACTGCGTCGCGAACATGGTGTTGTAGTTAATAGTTACTTGTGCATGTAGGTTTGTAGGTTCTGAAATAGCACACATTTATACACTGTCCGCGCACACACGACAATCACCCACTGCCACTCTCATCGTATGCTGCCGCGGGTGTCTGCCAACTTGAATCCCTGCATTTTCTGCTAGCCTCGTTTCGACTACCGCATTCCAGTCATTATATAAAAGTTAAAATAAAATCGAAAATAAATGTATACATAAATAAACATCTCACAGTTGACACACAACAACCAGCCATAAATGACAAAAGTTTTAGGTATATACAATTGTGCTGCGAGCAAGATGTACATAGTCGTGGGTTTCAGTAAAATAAATACATAGCTAGTAATATAAATAATCATTATCAGCGTAAAACGATGGTTGGCAGCCCTTGACCTCGTTAGCACAGCTAATATATGCACATAGTATAACAATTAGCCATACATTAAAAAAAAATTATTATGTATACAATTGCACCAAGAGCATGGCGCACATAGTAGTTGCTTGCAGTAAAAGAAATACATATATAGTAACATAAATAAACACAGTGGGCTTAACATTGGGGCCAGCGGCCCAAGGCCTTGCTAACATGGTTAACCCCTAACAATCAGCTATACAATGAAAAAANGCTTAACATTGGGGCCAGCGGCCCAAGGCCTTGCTAACATGGTTAACCCCTAACAATCAGCTATACAATGAAAAAAACAAAGTTTTATATACTTTCACCAAGAGCAAGACATATGTAGTCGCGTGTTATTTTAAACATATACGAATNGAAAAAACAAAGTTTTATATACTTTCACCAAGAGCAAGACATATGTAGTCGCGTGTTATTTTAAACATATACGAATTAATACAAATAAACACCATCAGCCTAACATGAGAGTCAGAGAAAGTGCATGTAACCTACAGGCTGATTCACGAGGAGTTGCCACAACTCACAGGGCGTTTTTCTTACATCATTGGGAGCAAAATATTTAATACTAGCGAACCGGCCCGGCTTTGCCCGGGTACAATTGAGTTTTACAGTCATACACTTATAAATAAATTGGAAAAAGACAATCAATTTATGTGAAAACAGAATTATAAAATTATACTATGTTGGCCTTGGTTTTTAACTGATTACAGTAACCCAAAAGGAAGGAAATATTTTATACCCGATAGTTAAGAAGTAGGGTATTGTTTTTGCAGTGTATTTGTGCAAATATCGCGTAGTTGCCACATTTCCGCTTTCCAGCGTCTATGTATGAAAATCAAAACGTGAGTTTTATCAAGTTGTAGCTTAAGAAATAAGTGAACATAGATACTACTTTTTGCGCTCGTCTGAGGGATCTTAATCGATCACCAAAGCTAAACAATGTTCCCAGCGGCACACATTTGGATGGGTAACAGTTTAGTGGCATAACATCTGAGCGCTTGCGGGCTTCGGAGGGCACGTTAAATATTTGGTCCCGCTTATTATCGATTTATAGCAGTCGTTAAGCCATTACTGAGGTCCTTGGGTGGCCTGATAAACTCTGACACCAAAGGAAAAATATATTTCGGCCACATTCCCAGCCGTTGCAGAATTAGGTTCTGGTTGTTATTACACGGGTACCGTACAATTTTCTGGGATAAAAAGTTTCTTATGTCCTATTCCAAGACCTAAAGTACCTAAATACCAAGTTTCATCAAAATCCGTTCTGCCGATATGGAGCTGAGTAGTAACAAACATATTTACACACGCAGACTTTTGCATTTATAATATTAGTAGGATAAATGTGGGTTCTATCCCCAATATCTACAGAGTAATTCGACAATCAGCATGCCCACCCTACAGTGGAAAGGAGTTTTCAACGCCGTTTCAGCATAAATGTGTAGTGTGGTGTCCTACACGATCAACTGATTGGGCCATTCATTTTCCCGGGACGCTTGGCTGGTGAGGTGTATTTGCAATGTTTTCAAGAAAAACTGCCGCGTTTACTTGAATATATTCCGTTTGCAATGAGACGCCGTATGATCTTCCAGTATGATAGTGCACCTCCTCACTTCCACCGTGCTGTGATTGAACACATAACTGTACATTTCCCTTATATATGGATAGAATGAGGCGGTTTTCACCCCTGCCTCCTCGATCGCCAGATCTATCACCACAAAATTATTGTATATGGGGATGGATGAAGGATATTGTTAACCAAAGGACTGCACAAAGACGTGAGGAACTACTTGCGCGTATCATTCATGCCACTAAAGAAATCACAGACAGCCGTGTGCAGCTACGTAGAGCAACACAAGCGGTTCATAAGCGTGCGGCCAAGTGTATGAAAGTAGACGGAAACATTTGTGAACATCTTTTGTAAGCTTGTAAAACACAATTGTGATGCTCAACTGTAAACATTACGTTCTCATAATACAATGCTGTATCTCCTTCTGAAAGAGTTATTTATTTATTCGTCATTTTTCAAATGTTTCGAATTACTATGTAAATATTGGGAATAGGGACCATATTTATATGGCATGTTTTGCTCCAAATGATGTAAGGAATAGGCTATGTGAGTGGCGGTAACTCCTCGTAAATNCCATATTTATATGGCATGTTTTGCTCCAAATGATGTAAGGAATAGGCTATGTGAGTGGCGGTAACTCCTCGTAAATCACACTACATATGAATCTGCCCTGTACATAAAAAAAGTCACATAACCAATAATAAAGTAAAAACATAAACATAAGAGCGCCGCGAGCATGATGTCATATCGAGCTGCTAAGTTAAAAAAAAACCTATGATTCCACAGCCCATTATATTGATATCAGTGTTGCTATTGCACCAAAAACTTACTAAAAAGCCGGAATGATCGCCGAAAAGAAAAATACTAATGTTCATAATGACAAACCTAAATAATTTATACAATGCGACAATTGTAATACACATTAAACGACTTGCAAAAGCAGTGATCCTCTGCTTGCCACTAATCAACATACA
>NQII01003385.1:158784-212984 GCA_002778355.1 Clitarchus hookeri | reverse complement strand
GGGGGGGGGGGAGATCTACACGATATTAGGCAGGTGTATCATTTTGTTTTGGCTCTTCAGTGTAATGCGTCTGACAGTCTGGCTTTACACATTCCACTTCCTGCTGTCATGGGTAAGGGAAGCGATTTAACCAAGTTGCAAAAAGGTATGATCATCGGCTTTCTGGCAAAGGAGGCAGCATTTCTGAAACAGCTATGTTCGTGAACTGTTTAATGCGTCTGCGGTAAAGGTGTATTGTGAGTGGACGAATGGCACCATTGGGAATAACCATCGTGGAAAATACGGAAATCAATTGTTCCATTGATGTCCAAGGTGAATGTCAACTACAATATTGCGTGAAGGCTAACTGACAGGCTACAGTGGAACAGTTCACTGTCCAAATGTACCAGGAAGCATCCATATACTTGTGTACCAGAACAGTTCAACGAACACTTCTGCGAATGGGGCTCCGAAGTAGACAGATCATGACTGCAACCCTGCTTACACAGGTGCATCGACATAAATGACTATAATTTTGCTTGACAATATGGCGACAAGACTGCTGCTGATTAGCGATGGGTAGTCGTCTTTGACGAGTCATGTTTTCAGCTGCATAGAACAGATGGATGTCAGCATGTCCAGCGAGAAACGTTGGAGAACCGACACCATGCATCCATTGCTGGACAAACACTTGGCAATGGGGGCATGTTATGGTCTGGTATTCTCTAGATCCCATCACCCATGCGGAAGGAACTCTTGATCGATTTGGTTATGAATATATCCTCGGCGATCACGTACACCCATACATGATGACTGTCTGTCGTCGGGAGGAGAAGATCTTCCAGAAGGATAATGCGACTTGCCAGATGGCAAGGAGTGTCCGAAAATGGCTGGAAGAACATGATCAGGACTCCAAAGTTATTCCCTGGCCCACAAACGGTCCTGATTTCAATCCCATTGGACATCTGTGGGAACACCTCGATCGTTATTTT
Source organism: Clitarchus hookeri (assembly GCA_002778355.1). Lineage (NCBI taxonomy): Eukaryota > Metazoa > Arthropoda > Insecta > Phasmatodea > Phasmatidae > Clitarchus > Clitarchus hookeri. The sequence goes on along the minus strand of NQII01003385.1, from coordinate 212,013 downwards.
TGCCGACTTTCTCCTCTGCCACACACCCTTCAAAAGTTGTGGGATGCACTGCAGACAGTATGGCTGCAGAAACCTGTGGAGACCTATCATCACCTGACTGAGTCACTGCCAGCTCATCTAGCTGCTGTCTGTGCTGCGAAGGGTGGTTACTCTGGATACAAGCAGGCAGTCATAATAATGTGATTCGACTGTGCATATATACAGTCTATCGGTCTAATTATTTCATACATTCTATNAAGCAGGCAGTCATAATAATGTGATTCGACTGTGCATATATACAGTCTATCGGTCTAATTATTTCATACATTCTATCTTAACATTTCTCAGATGTTTGCAGATAATGGATAGTAGCCAAAAGTCTCACCTTATATAACACCGATCCTTCAGTTTGTCTTATAATGTACGAAAGCCAGCATAGAAAGCTGCAGCCGGCGTATGTGCCCCACGCTTCATATCGCAATACATGATGGAAGAAGACAATGGACCAACACACATTAACTTAGAAAGTCTAGATATATATTTTCACTCGGCAGTCATAAACAAAGTCACTGGGCGAGCCAGGGGATAAATAAGCATCCTCGGGTGTGGTAAGGAGAGTGTGATCTGAGCTCCAGCATGATGATGAGCGGCATTCTTATATGGACTTCAACTAACATGTATCTGGGGCTGACCCCTGTGAGCTTAAGTACATTAATTATTTCCACTTATTTTTTATTTGGTAATTTTAAAGCAACTATTGAATGAAAAGTAATAGGATTAACGACGAGATATCTATTGAATAAAAGGTCACTACATTAAACATGTAATGTANAAGCAGGCAGTCATAATAATGTGATTCGACTGTGCATATATACAGTCTATCGGTCTAATTATTTCATACATTCTATATTAACATTTCTCAGATGTTTGCAGATAATGGATAGTAGCCAACAGTCTCACCTTATATAACACCGATCCTTCAGTTTGTCTTATAATGTACGAAAGCCAGCATAGAAAGCTGCAGCCGGCGTATGTGCCCCACGCTTCATATCGCAATACATGATGGAAGAAGACAATGGACCAACACACATTAACTTAGAAAGTCTAGATATATATTTTCACTCGGCAGTCATAAACAAAGTCACTGGGCGAGCCAGGGGATAAATAAGCATCCTCGGGTGTGGTAAAGAGAGTGTGATCTGAGCTCCAGCATGATGATGAGCGGCATTCTTATATGGACTTCAACTAACATGTATCTGGGGCTGACCCCTGTGAGCTTAAGTACATTAATTATTTCCACTTATTTTTTATTTGGTAATTTTAAAGCAACAATTGAATGAAAAGTAATAGGATTAACGACGAGATATCTATTGAATAAAAGGTCACTACATTAAACATGTAATGTANTATTGAATGAAAAGTAATAGGATTAACGACGAGATATCTATTGAATAAAAGGTCACTACATTAAACATGTAATGTAATTAGGAGAGATAAATTAAACCTATGCAAATATGAAGCTGTTTTAATAATGATTTTGATAAAACCACGAAAAGACTGTAGGTCAACTTCCGCTCGGCTGACTTCTAACTGTCGTCATTCGATGATAACGGCCTGGATACAATATAAAACAATCAGGTGTCGGATGTGGGGTAGATCAGTAAAAAGCTAAAATTGGAGTTAATTGCACACTTCAAGATATGGCTAACTACAATGGAGTTAAATCGTCGGCGATAATGAAAATAAATTATACAGGCAAGCACAGTCCTGGTGTAAAAAAGGGAAAAAAGAGAAACGGGAATATTATCTGGCAACCATGGATTATGAGGGGAAGACAACTCGACTTCAGGAGGCGGTGCGAACCCCGATGAAGAAGCAGGGAGGCAGTAGCCTAACTTCACCAGAAGCAACAAGTCAGGAGTCCAAGGCAGCAATGATTAGCATGAAGCAGCGGTCCAGGGGGACCAGATGCAACAAGGCGGGGGTCCACGGCGGTAGCAAGCAGCGAGGAGAGTTCCGGTCAAGAGGATAGAAGATCAACAATGATAGAGTGCTGGCGAAACGACCTGAAGTAGACTAGAGGTAAACCACACTCTAATTTCCTACGCCCTCCTTGCAGTGCATTCAGAATGGGAGATGACAGGCGTAGTTATTCTTCAATAAGCGAAGTATTAAAGTTAATGTCTGAGTATTTTATTGTAGATAAAATAAAACTAAGNATTAAAGTTAATGTCTGAGTATTTTATTGTAGATAAAATAAAACTAAGTGAATTTTTTGACAATGTAGAGGCGGCCTTTGAATTGGCGGACCCAGCCGATTATGAAAAACTACTTAAGTTTATCAAATCCAAAATAACGGGTGATGCAAAGTAAGTTTATAATATTAGTTAGAATGTCTACAAATAACTGGGAAGATGTTCGCGAAATTTGAGAAGGGAACTACACAACGAAAATGTTGTTAGTTTGTTATGCAAACTGCGTGTTTAATGTAGGACAGGGCGAAAAAGAGGCGATAGCATTCTGTAATAGCAGGATAGACACTATGCAAACTGATTTCAAAGAAGCAGCAAGTCGTGTTTATATCAGTTATGATCAAACCGGTGCATTATTTTTTATTTAACACTTAGCCAAAGCATGCTTCATTCAAGGGTTAGACAATGAGATAATACAGACATTGATAAGAAGTAACAAAGCAGTGATTGTTAGTTTAGAAGTGGCAGTATAATCTGTACTAGAAGAAGAGAGTAATATCATACCGACACAAGAAAAACCCGTCGGTAGTTCAGGTAAAACTGAATATCAGTGGTCAACTCCGCAGTGAAAAAATGGCGACAAGATAGGGCATTCTAAAGAAAGATGTTATTTTAAAAAGGAAAAAAATCACGATCTCAAAGAAACATACGTCGGGCAGGAAATCACGTTTTACAACTGCGGAAAGTGCGGGCATATGAAATGGGCGTGCAAAAGTAGGCCTAAGAATTATTCAGATAACAAGTAAGGGAGGCAGTATGAAAGAAGCGATGAACCAGTAGGCAATAAAATTAAACCANTAAGAATTATTCAGATAACAAGTAAGGGAGGCAGTATGAAAGAAGCGATGAACCAGTAGGCAATAAAATTAAACCAGAACTGCAGGAAAACTATTAGGGAGACAAAGCAGCCTGTCCTATCCCCACACACTCGGGTGAAGGTTGCAATGAAGNTAAGAATTATTCAGATAACAAGTAAGGGAGGCAGTATGAAAGAAGCGATGAACCAGTAGGCAATAAAATTAAACCATAACTGCAGGAAAACTATTAGGGAGACAAAGCAGCCTGTCCTATCCCCACACACTCGGGTGAAGGTTGCAATCAAGNGAACTGCAGGAAAACTATTAGGGAGACAAAGCAGCCTGTCCTATCCCCACACACTCGGGTGAAGGTTGCAATCAAGCAAGTATTAAACATGAGCAGGGAGGCATAGTATCCGAACGAATAAATCACAATGTGGTCAGGGTAGATATAGAAATGCCAAACCAGGGAAATACGGAAACGCTCTGTTTGGTGTATTTCTATGAAGAGGAAACACAGACAGATGTCAAGCTTCTAGTTGACATGGACTCGAAGGTGAGCTTAATAATAGAGAGTTAGTTAAGTGAAATATTAAAGTAACAAATTGAGAAAGGAAAAACCATCAATTTCAGGAATTACAAGCAACGTAATAGACATAAATGGGCAAATCGACTTAACATTATGTATTGGAAAAAGAAGTGCAAACGTTCGCTTCAAGTAACAGAACAGGTGCTGTACGATGGAATACTAGGCAGAGATTTCTGGTCGAAAGAAGGGGCTGTTATAAATTATAGTATGAGAAAAAGTAGTATAAGAAGACACGAAATGCAGATGATAGGCAGAGCCCGCGAAAACAAAGTAATGTTCATTTTGAAGCAGCAAAGAAGTGAGCACATAGTAGAGGTATTTGCCCAGGGGCCACCAGTAGGCCTGGTGAGTAAAAAGTAAATTTAACCAGGAATATTTCTGGCAGAGTCCTAAACAACAGTAAGTAAGGGAAAATGCATGACTAGTGTACTAAACACAACAGACGATGCAAAAACAGCGAAAGTGCCTGAAATACTTTTAGAGGAAATACACATCGGGGAGGAGACAGGGAAAGTATTTACGACATGAAAAGAGGGTGTAAACCAAATATCAAGGCTAGATGACGAGCTAAGATAAGACCACTTAAATGTGGACGAATGCAAAAGCGTNAGGGTGTAAACCAAATATCAAGGCTAGATGACGAGCTAAGATAAGACCACTTAAATGTGGACGAATGCAAAAGCGTGTGTAGGATATATCACAGATATTATGACGTAATCTATTTAGAGGGAGACGAGATAAAGGAACCAGTATAATATAACACACAATTAATTCCCTTAGCCAAGGNAGGGTGTAAACCAAATATCAAGGCTAGATGACGAGCTAAGATAAGACCACTTAAATGTGGACGAATGCAAAAGCGTTAGTAGGATATATCACAGATATTATTACGTAATCTATTTAGAGGGAGACGAGATAAAGGAACCAGTATAATATAACACACAATTAATTCCCTTAGCCAAGGANACGTAATCTATTTAGAGGGAGACGAGATAAAGGAACCAGTATAATATAACACACAATTAATTCCCTTAGCCAAGGATGTCCAGCCAATAAATAAAAAATAATACAGGTTATCAGAGGTGCACAAAGAGGAGGTAAAAAGACAAGTGTGGAACATGCTAGAAAAATATACATATAATTAAACCCAGCATTAGTCCATTAAATAGTACCATATTAGTCGTTCCGAGAAAGGTAAATGCAGCAGGGAAACCCAAATTTAGGGTGTTCGTGGATTAAAGCTTACTCAACAAATGCATCGCAGAGGACTATTTTAGATAAAAGTTATTCAAATGTGTAGAGGAGGAGGGTTGTGGTAGTATCTGAAGTATTATGTCTCACTCAGGCCAATTAAAATCGGCTGAGTTCTATAAGGCGAACAAATGAAATGAGGGAATATTTTTGACATATATTTTGCAACTGCTTGGTTGACCTGGTCATTTGGCATGATTTGCAACATTTTGCTAAAACTTTGCGAAGTTTTGGTGCGAAGAGGTTAGCACCGAGATTCGCATTTGGTGACTTTTTCGAGATTGGTTGCCATCGACTGTTGGTGTAGGTGAATGATATGGTGAGTTGGTCTTACCCACTGTTCTAGCCATTTTTGCAGGAATTGGTATTGGCAAATTATGTTCTGCTGCATCGTGAAATAGAGTGATGAAAAACTATTAGCAACGAAACATCGCCTTGTCCCTACCTTTGTGGCAGGTTCATAGTAAATGACATGAAAGATGGCCGACTCCAAGTGGAGCGTGTTGCTCCACCCATGGAGTTAGTCTTCTGTAGAGTCAGTCTCTTCAGGAAATAGTTCNCCGACTCCAAGTGGAGCGTGTTGCTCCACCCATGGAGTTAGTCTTCTGTAGAGTCAGTCTCTTCAGGAAATAGTTCGGGTTTCTTTTAGTGAAAGGGGCGGGGATGGAAAATCGTGTGGTTGGTTGATTGGGATAGTAAATGTTGAGGTGGACGAGCTATGGCGAGATTTTGGAGTGGGTAGATTCGGGTGGTGGGTTGATGGCNGCCGACTCCAAGTGGAGCGTGTTGCTCCACCCATGGAGTTAGTCTTCTGTAGAGTCAGTCTCTTCAGGAAATAGTTCTGGTTTCTTTTAGTGAAAGGGGCGGGGATGGAAAATCGTGTGGTTGGTTGATTGGGATAGTAAATGTTGAGGTGGACGAGCTATGGCGAGATTTTGGAGTGGGTAGATTCGGGTGGTGGGTTGATGGAATGTGTGGTTTTTGTGTTGGGAAAGGAGGGGGGTCGTCCTGTGACAAGTATATAATGACGGTAGTGGGGCTTTGAGAGGTGCAATGGATACATGTGCTAGGGTGGAGGTATGTTATGTAAATCAATAGTTCGCTTTGGTTGGCAGAAGATTGATCGGCTATATAGTAATTTGAATATAGAGATGGTGGATTATTCGGTTGCTGATCATCGTACCAGGGAGTGGCTGTGCTCTGCCATCTTTATGAGAATCGAAGACTTAGTGTCACACACATCCAATATGGTTTGTTGCTTTACTGTAACTATGAAATTTTTATCATCTATGTGTTTTAGGTTTTTTATATTTTTCTCATTGTATTTATTTTTTTCGAGTTCAAGGTCAATGTGGTTAATATTAAAGTCACCAACATTCAACGTGGGAGTCGGATTCAGTAACGAAGAATGTTTGTCTATTTTTACAAGTGTTTCTTCGAGTTTGTGCATATTTCCCTTTGTATTCAAGTACAATGTATTTGGGGTCAAAGTCAAGGTCACCCCCCATTGAGCATGGGGGTTAGAGTTAATAACCTAATATGTTCATCGATTTTTTTAAATTTATTAGTTTTTTTTACGTTTTTCTCGATTTTTATAGTTTAAGTTTATTCTTGTTAAGGCCAGTGCCACCGGCATCTAACATAGCTGTCGGAGTCAGTGATGTAGCATGTTCCTAAACTTTTATTAGTTTCTTTTGATTATTATCATACTTCTCAATTTTTCAAATTCATGGTTATTGGGGCTAAGGTCATCCAACATGGGTGTCGGAGTCAGTGATGTAATATGTCTGTAGTTTTTATTATTTTCTTTCTTTTTTTACCTTTTTTATCTATTTTTCTTTATCAAGATCATTGGGGTGAAGGTCAAGGTCACCAACATCCAACATGTCGGTTGGGGTCAGTCATGTAATATATGTTCATGGAATTTTGCAATGTTTTCACGAATTTTAATTTTCAAGGTTATTGGGGTCGAAGTCAATTTCGTTATCATTTAACATGGGTGTCGGAGTCAGTAACATATTCCTAAACTTGTATTAAGTTCTTTCGATTTTCTATATTTTTTTTTCAAGTATATTGGAGTTAAGGTCAAGGCCACCAGCATCCAACATGGATGTCGAAGTAAGTAATGTAAGTTTTTAAACAATTTTTGAACGAATTAGTTTTTTTTTGCCATTTTTATGATTGCGAGATGGGTAGGTAGGTGTAGTGGTTAATGGTTTGGCCAGTGTGGTCGTGCGAGGGAAGGGTAAGGTTATCGTTATATGTTCCTCAATTTTTTAAATACATTTTTCAATTTTTTGTAAATTTTTTTAAATTTTTAATTTTTGGGTGGGTTATTGTAATGTGTTGGTGAGGTAAGAGTGAAGTTAACGTTATATGTTCCTCGATTTCTTAATTTTTTATTTTTTTAGATTTTTTTTTAATTTTCAATAATTGNCCTCGATTTCTTAATTTTTTATTTTTTTAGATTTTTTTTTTATTTTCAATAATTTCTAGTGATTGGGAAAAGGGCAATTCGGTGGAGGTGGTGAGGTGAGTGAAATGGATGGTTAAGTGAGGGGGAGGGGTGGAAGTAGGGTATGTGGATGTGTTATGTGCAGGATATAGCTCGGGGGAGGGAAACATATCCGTTGATCTCACCCATATCCGCTGGACATGGTTCGGAGACTTGAATCCTCCTCTACTGCTCTGAGGATTAAGTGACTTATTCTGCTAAGAGCCTCTAATCCTCTTGCTAGTCTGAGGACTATGCGACTCTGCTTCAAGGAGCTTCTAATCTGCTTTCCTAATTTTTTCCATATTCCTGGAAATAGTTTTGTATAAAAGCGATTTTTTGGTANAGGATTAAGTGACTTATTCTGCTAAGAGCCTCTAATCCTCTTGCTAGTCTGAGGACTATGCGACTCTGCTTCAAGGAGCTTCTAATCTGCTTTCCTAATTTTTTCCATATTCCTGGAAATTGTTTTGTATAAAAGCGATTTTTTGGTAAATAAATAATTTCGGATGTGATTTTTGGCGTGAAACCGGCCATTTTGCCAATAACATCGCCGGCCGCATCCTCCNAAAATAAATAATTTCGGATGTGATTTTTGGCGTGAAACCGGCCATTTTGCCAATAACATCGCCGGCCGCATCCTCTGCCTGTGACATCATAACAAGCGAATCCTGAATTTTACTCCAAGAATCTTGCATCAAAATACCCATTTTATATCTATTCAAGAAGATAGCCAGTGCAATCTCAACATTGCTTACAAGACTTATTAATTAGATATTGGCGGCGTGGCGTTTGCCCGCAGTGATAGCCTGAAAGTCATAGTAAGAAGTGCAAAGGCAATGTTTGTTGTTTATCTAGAAGTGAGTGCAAGTATTGCAGCAAGACATTTGCTACCAGCTCTAGTGCCAGATGGCATGAAGATAGTATCTGTCCATTCACCATTGCCTACATGACTGACCACTGTGATATCTGCGACGAGGTGTTTATCGGCAGTGATATCTTGAAAGGCATAGCAAGAAGTGCAAAGACAATGTTTGTTCATCATAAAGAGAGTGCAAGTATTGTGGCGATCAGTTATACTTAGCATGAATGTGTATATACAGTAAAAANTTTGTTCATCATAAAGAGAGTGCAAGTATTGTGGCGATCAGTTATACTTAGCATGAATGTGTATATACAGTAAAAATTCTTATATACTCACAACATACAATGAACCTTATCTTCAACGAATATATGCACATAGCCGCATTTCACATATGATCATCGCAAATACTTGCAGCCTACCAGACATTTATAAATACAGAGCAGTCGGTACGTTATTAAACGATATGAAATTTTAAAATAACCTTTTTTTTATTTTCTGTATTTATTCCTATTCTTAACAATATCACACACAACATAACATAATGTTACATTATATAAAGCCTCTATCTATGAGTTCAACAATATTTGAATGTATATCTTCACTCACAGAAAAATATCCATTCTTTGTAATGGAACCAACATCGGCAGTCTTTCAACCAAGTCATTGGAGTATTCAGAAAATAAGTAGCTAGAGAGCACGACTTTCTTCGCAGAATGTTCACTATACATGTCTCAATACACATTCTTCTGTGGTGAGTAGGTTGCGAGATACCTCTGGACCAGAGTTGTGGGTTCTAANGCCGCATTTCACATATGATCATCGCAAATACTTGCAGCCTACCAGACATTTATAAATACAGAGCAGTCGGTACGTTATTAAACGATATGAAATTTAAAAATAACCTTTTTTTTATTTTCTGTATTTATTCCTATTCTTAACAATATCACACACAACATAACATAATGTTACATTATATAAAGCCTCTATCTATGAGTTCAACAATATTTGAATGTATATCTTCACTCANCAACATAACATAATGTTACATTATATAAAGCCTCTATCTATGAGTTCAACAATATTTGAATGTATATCTTCACTCATAGAAATATATCCATTCTTTGTAATGGAACCAACATCGGCAGTCTTTCAACCAAGTCATTGGAGTATTCAGAAAATAAGTAGCAAGAGAGCACGACTTTCTTCGCAGAATGTTCACTATACATGTCTCAATACACATTCTTCTGTGGTGAGTAGGTTGCGAGATACCTCTGGACCAGAGTTGTGGGTTCTAATCCACGTATATTCTGCCCCAACTCCAAGTAGCCCTTATATTGCTTTGCAAATGTCGTCACTTCATCATCGGTGGAATACAGCATTTCCGTAAAGTTTTCTCATCACCAGCAGTCTTGGAGGTCACATTTTCGTTCTCACCATAATGACTAGTTGTAAAATCTTCGTTTTTAAGTTTACATGTTAGCAGCGCATGTTTGTCGTTTACAACTGCTGCAGGTCCGTATGACTCGCACTTTCCATAGTAAATTTCTGCAACACTTTTATTTCCTTCAATGTTTTGAAACAGGATGCTGGTCCAGGTAATTTTATGGGTGCTCGAATCAGAGTTAGTTTACACCGCAAAGCAGCAGAAAGGCTTTCCATTGCCTTGTCATGTGGCAATAAGTTCAAAGCAAGCTGTCTCGAGTCAAGCAAAGGTGAATTATCTTTACACATGCCAGCATCGCTTTTACAAAATGTCGCACCGCACATATCACATGCTAGTATTCAAGAGGTCGGTTTCTTTGAACATTTGCTTTGTTCAGGGTGTCGTGCATTGCAACTTTTACTGAAGGTCTTGGCACCATTACAACATTGTTTTCCATGTAATTGTTAAACGATCGGTTATGGTTAGCATGTAGTCGTGCACAACATACTCGATTGCACATCCTCTGTGGTTAGTATCGTCTTCAAGCATATGTGAATCCAAACACTTGTGCTACTGTACAGTACTGACCCCTTGGTGCTGACTCATCATTTCTGAATCCTCAATGGTGGCACCTCAGTGGTGACTACTCAGCTCTGACTCCTCAGTGTTACCTTCATGCAGTAGTGATGGCTTACAGGTCTGTTCAACAACTCAGCGATTTTATGTGGTTTCAGTGATTTATATCCCCATCCTGTTGGTCGAAGGTGAAGCTATGTTGTAATTTAATGTAGTCAGGTAGGGGAATCAGTATGTGCCTATTTGCTAAGTGGGTGGATTCCACTTGTTCTCAGCTCTAGATGATTTACTGAAGCCAGGGTCCAACCCGAACCCTCGGTAACCATTTCTCCTTCCCCTTGACATAACTTGTATATATTACCATCATCAGTGTTTTATATTGTGTCCACATGTTACACAGCTACATTGGATGTCTTGAAGGCTCTAGTACAATATTCGTAATCGTGAGACTCTGGTTTCATATAGATACAGTCCAGCCACATATTATATTTTACACCACCATATTTTTAAACCTCATCAATAAGTTGGTTTATCATATTAGGTTTCATACTTGAGAGGAAAGAGCAATCCATCATCCATCTATGTAATTTACATATTAGGTGCAACATAATCTTTAGATAACCCCTGACAGCAGATCGCTTTAGGAAAAGTCAGTGCTCTGCCAGCCATGGCAGAGCACTGACTTTGGTTGTTTTGTACAATCGTAAGAAGATGTACACAGGTGTACTATGCAATATACCATTAGAGACAGCTTGTGAGCAATTTTGCAACTGAATATGTAAAGATGAAGGATAACCTTGTTGTCCATCAAGGGTCCCTGTATTATTTCATTTACAAAGTTTCAAATTACATTTAATTTGTCGACACTTATCACATTGTTATTTCATATGAATGGTGCTCCTCATGTGGGTAATTTTTTACATTTCTGCTTGCTTCATGTGCATATACAATCTTCTTGTCACAATAGTGGCATGGATGTCTTGGCGGGAGCAAATAAATGTTCTCAACATTTGTAGATGAACCCTCACATTTATCTGGTATTCTCCGCAGATAATGCTTAGCAGGTAGTGCAGTGATACCCTTACATGTTGCAAGACGTCTTTTAAAGCTGATATAATGTCCAAACTGAGATTTACACTCTCAACGTGTGAAAATAGCATGCTCTACGTTCTGACGACAACCAGCCTCGTGCTGTCTGGAGTTGTTTTTTCAGAAAAGTTATTCTTGCTGTAGCAACAAAAATAACTTTCCTGAGTATTTTCCATTGTCGAATAAGGGTATGTTCTCCACGATATGCTGTTAACTCTTCACAGTATGAATATCAACTGAACCAGCCAGTCTATCCGATCATCACACACTACCAGTTTTTTTCATGACACACCAGTAGAATAAAATTATGTAAATCGCAATATCTGTCTTATTTTAAAGCACCACATTGTGCAATAACAACACGCTCAATTTCTCCCATATTGTAATTTAAAGGAAATTAGTTGTATGCACTAACCAATTCATGCTAATTGCACGAGCTCCAAGTACAATACATTAAATAAGGCCAAAAAATTGTACCACCAAGCGTTGGAGCCATACGGTCGACACTGCTGAGCACTGATGCAAGCAGATATAAAAAGAAAATAGTTATAAGCAACTTCCGACCAATGCATATGCACAAGCTTTGAACGATGAACATCGCGTCAGTCGATGCTAGAGAAGACCATTTTTCTGAAAACTGCTCAGGTAGCCCTGGTTAGTTCAGCAGAATAGCGAATGATTAGCCCCGAGGCCTAAAAAGGACCAGTACACTCCCGACCGTGCTATGCTGCTGTAAATAGGTAGACAAAGTCTACTACCAACTGGCACATAATCTGCGAGCATCGAGCATTGTACGTCTTGTTAGGATAAAAAAAAATTACCATCATGGCGACAAGAAGCGAGGGAGTGGCAAGGTCGACAATGCTACATTCTGATGCAAACAGATATAAAAATTAAATTTAAAGGAACATACTTATAAACACTTACCAACCGAAGCATGTTGCACAAGTGTTGAGTGCTGTGTGTCACGTTAGACGATGCCAGACAAAACCAGGTAGCCCTGGTTAGTACAGGAGAATAGGAAATTATTTCCTTATTATCTGATTGAAACAAAACATTAAAATTCAGATTACAGCCAACATTTATAATCCGCAAATCTAGCAGTGGAACGCGTCCGTTCCGTCAGACATTGTGCAAGTCTCAGTGATTCGGTAGGATGGCACACTGACTGATAGGAACATCAGGCTCCAGGGTGGCAGGCCAGCCGAGTCAGAAATGCACTACTCTTTACGAGAGGGATTCTCTTATACAGGCAAAGTAATAAGTTGTTTCGTTTTATATATTTTATACGCGTACTTATTTTTAGGGATAAAGAGAAAAAAAAGGCGAACATTGAGAAAATCCTTTTACCCTGCTCGAAATACTGGGAAATATTTCATCATAATCAGTATCCTGGATGATGTCATGCGACCTTTGAAGTTGGATGACATCATGCAACCTTGACCTTGATCTATGTCCATTATCTCGGACGACATCTACCAATGAAAACGAAAAATAACCTAATTTTTTGAAAAATTTTAAAATCGCAGAACAAAATTGTAAGGACTTTGTACCTGAAAACTGGTGCACGCACCCATCTTCAGCTTTGACGTAGACGGAGCTGGTTGTTATGTTTTAGCCGTGCTAGCGAGGTCGCATGCTTCTGACTCTTTTGTTAGGCTGTTGATGTTTATTTATATTACTATCTATGTAGTTATTTTACTGTAACCACTACAATGTATATCATGCTCGCAGTGCAATTGTATATACCTAAAAAAAAATTATAGTATGATTGGTTGTTGCATGTTACGCGTGCGAACATTTATTTTATGTATATATTTTCGATTTTATTATATTTTTATATGATGCCTGGATGGCAGTGGACGAAGAAAGGCTAGCAGACGATGTGGGGATCCAAGTTGGCCGACACCCATGGCAGCATTCGACGAGGGTGGCAGTGGGCGATTGTCATGTGTGCGCAGATCAACACATATATGTGTGCTATTTAAGGCCCTATGCTCCTAAATTCACCGGTAACTACTAACTAATATGTAATGCCTGTGACGCAATTGTATGCATACATATCTTTATTTTCTTTACATTTATAGCTTGCTGTTATGTTACCCAAACAAAAAAGGTTCGGAAATGGTGCCCAAGTATGCTTATAACAGAGTTTAAGACCTACTTGTCCTTATCACATTGATCGCAACCAGTAGTGATGCCCGTAATATGAATTTGACGACCGTAGCTTCAGCGGATAGGAAATTGCAGACATATATGCCTATAATAAGGCTTAAGGCATAATTGACCTACCATCCTGATCGACGACAGGAGCATTATTTACAATATGATTTTAGTGGCTGTAACTTCAGCAGATAGTGACTGCTAGCTGACCATTCTTATAAGAGGGGTTAAGGTCTAATTGGCCCAATCACTCTATTCGACATCGGGGGCAATGCCTATGGTATGAATTTGGCGACTCTAGTTTCAGTGGATGGCGAATGGTGGCCTACTATGCTTATTAGAGGTACGAAGACATACTTGCCCGATCACCCTGCTCGTCGTCAGTGACAGTGCTTATGATAGGAATTGGGTGACTTTAGCTTCGGCGGATGGAAAATGCTGGCCAAAACAGCTTAGGGGTTAAGACATAACAGAGGGGTTAAGACATAACTGACCTGCCACCCTGCTCGGCGATGGGAGCGATGTCTAATATATGAATTTGCGACTTTCAATTAAACAGATCGGAAATTATAGCTAACTAAAATAATACGAGGAGTTAAATCATAATTGTATGGGTGGCGGGGAAAACGCTTTAAAGGGAACGCCAACTTTACAGGAGAGCAGTTTTGTTACATACACAGAAAATCTGTCCTCTAGGTGTTCGAAAAAGCACCAAACAAAATTTTTCCCTTAGGAATTTATATTAAATTGTTTCACATAATTGACATTAAATCTTTAACATCAGGTTTTTTACACTTCTTATTTACAAATGAAGCAATATGAAGATGAAAGTGACATACAATATGTCTACTAAAAATCAAACGAGTCACCTTTTATACAGCTAAAGGGAATTGATTTACATTGAAAGAAAATGAAATGCACATAAAAAAACTTTATTTACTAGGAATATATTCTTAAAAATTCCGTTTCGTGAGATATTGTGCAATGCCAATGAGATGGTTCTTACAATCCTTCGAAATACGCAAATGTGTTGAACACAAACATAGTTGATCACCGACATCAATCATATTCGTATTGTCAGAAAAAAAAATACATTTTGATACCCACAGCATAATAATGTTGTATGATTTCCTCATGTACAGAATGACACTATCATAAACGGTCATCTTCATCCAAAGATTTTTGTTGATCTACAAATTTAGCTTCTTATTTTCCGGGAGAAATGTAAGAGCTTTGAAGTCAGACTGGTTAATTTCAACGATTGTGAAAGTTATGTTCAGCTTGGCAATGGAAATGATATACTTCCAATCGGAAGGTACTAGTGGTTTGGCCTTCTTTTTACCATGTTCTGTATGGGCGAAATCGCGATCACCTGGTGAAAAATTGTGGCCCGTAATTAAAAACATGTTCTATACTTGAGCATAGTTGCCTGATAATGAGGTAACAGTAGAGTATTAGAATGTTCCCAATATTATTTTATCCCTGTACAGCGATCAGACCACACAATCAGTGGTCTTTCTTGCCCAGATGATAATGGNGTTCCCAATATTATTTTATCCCTGTACAGCGATCAGACCACACAATCAGTGGTCTTTCTTGCCCAGATGATAATGGCTTTAACGTTGCAGTAAAATATTTTTATTTGCATGAACAAATATCTTTGGACCCATGCTTGGCGTCACTTTCACGACACAAGAACATTCTAGCAATGTTGTCAGTCACATTGTGAAGAGCCTCTTATAACTAAAATATTGGCATGTGTAACACACATCAGAGTGTGATAACATTGGTGTAAAAAGGATCTGCTGCAAGTCAACACATAACATGTTATAATGGATGTTTTTAGAATCTGCGGCCAGGGTTTTATAAGCTTCGTTAGCATTGCTGTAATGTGCAGTACTTATATATTCTATCCTTTTCTGCTCTTCTTCATTATGAGCCTATTTCATCTGAGCATAATGACACAGCTTACAAGTGTCAGATCTCTATATGCCATACTTCATATTAAATTATACCTTATCAGAGGTGATGCCTATGATATGATTTTGGTGGCTATAGCTGCAATGGATTGCAAATGGCATCAAACTTTGCTTATAAGAGGGGTTAAGGCGTACTTGACCGTAGCAACCCACTTTTTGTCAGAGACGATGCCTATGATATGAATTTGGTGGCTATAGCTTCGGCAGATGGAAAACGATGGCCAACTGTACTTATAAGAGGGGTTAAAACACAATTAACCTGCTTTCCTGATCGTCATCGGGAGCGATGCATATGATATGCTTTTTGTGACTATGGCTTNTTAAAACACAATTAACCTGCTTTCCTGATCGTCATCGGGAGCGATGCATATGATATGCTTTTTGTGACTATGGCTTCAGTGGATATAGAATGGTGATCAACTATGCTTATAAGAGGGCCTATGGCATTCCTGACCCTACCACCCTGATTGNCAGTGGATATAGAATGGTGATCAACTATGCTTATAAGAGGGCCTATGGCATTCCTGACCCTACCACCCTGATTGGCATTAGGATTGATGTCTATGATATGAATTTGGTAACTATATCTTCGGTGCATTAAAAATGGTGGCCAACTATGCTTATAAGAATGGTTAACGTTTAATTTACCCCACAACCCTGAATGTAGTCAGGGGTAATGTTTATGAAATGAATTTGAACACTATAGTTTCACTGGATTGCAAATTATGTCAATTTACGTTTAAAAGAGCCTGGCAACCGATGTCAGAAACGACGTAGACAATGGTGGCACTCTCGAGCAGACGACATTTGTGCTCCTGGAGGGAGGGAAATGAAGATGACCGACGACCGCAGTGCNAATGGTGGCACTCTCGAGCAGACGACATTTGTGCTCCTGGAGGGAGGGAAATGAAGATGACCGACGACCGCAGTGCATTTGGCAGACATCCAGGGAAACGAAGATGGTGGTGGCACACCTAGCCAACAATAGTGGTGACCTGGTGGCGAAATGGGGAAATTCACATATGCTACATTCTAGCAGGCACAAATGGTAGTTCGGTTGCTGGGGATCTAAAATGGTGGGTGATAGGCAG
The DNA here is from genome assembly GCA_002778355.1 of Clitarchus hookeri. Classification (NCBI taxonomy): domain Eukaryota; kingdom Metazoa; phylum Arthropoda; class Insecta; order Phasmatodea; family Phasmatidae; genus Clitarchus; species Clitarchus hookeri. The sequence continues at coordinate 195,465 of NQII01003385.1, read as the reverse complement.
ATGATGGTGACTATGAGGGCAAGATGGTGGATGATTGATGTGTGTGTGCATTATTAACATAGGCGTGATTAGTATATGTACAATTACCATATGTGTGATTAGCATAGCCATCGATAGCATTTCCATACAATATATGCTTGTAACAAGGTGGAGAGATGGAGCATGAAGTAGCATGACAGGGCAAATAACTGGAACCTTCTTGAGACAAGATGGTTGGTGTTGACATAGATTTATAGAGCATGACGTGGTTGTAAATCATTGCACAATCTGGCTGACATTTGTACAATTTCTGCAATATTCCGCCGGATTTTGCAAATGGCTCTCATGTCATTCGGACTGCGCAAATAAAAGTTTTTTGCGGGAAATTTAAGGGAACGGGAGGAATTTTTAGGGAAATTCGTGTGATTTACAGCATTTGTGTAGGGAAAATAACTTTTTTGAAGGGGAAAATGGACAAAAGAGAAAAAAGGAAAATTCCTAGATGTCGGCAGTGGCAACATAGCACCAGCACCAGGCGCCAGGTGCGGCGATCATACATGGTCGTACTACTTATCCCTCTTGACAGATTCTTAGATGTGTTCGAAAGGATTGAGCTTGGTTGAATTCGAGGGCCAGACAAGCTGCGTCAAGGGTGTGGAGTGTTCATTCTAAAACTCAATTATAATTCAAGGCCGATTAGCCTGTGCATTGTCTTGCTGTAGGTACAGGGGGGAGGATCGTACGGTCACCCCGGTGGGGGGAGTGTAGGTTGGTCATTTGAGGTGGCGTGGCAGTANCCAGTAGGATCCTGTATCGTTCGCAAGTTAGGGACGATGGAATGTGAATCAGGGAACCCATTTTATCCAACATAAATAGTCCGCATACAAGGATGCCACTACCATTAGCTTGGACTGTACCCTGCTGACACGAGGGGTCCATTGCTTCATGTGCTTGGCGATGAACTCGTATCCCAACATCGGTGTGTACCTTAGTGTACCTTTACTCGCCCGCCCAGGAAACCTTATTCCATGGATCGAAGGTTCAATGGCAGTGTTACAATGCCCATGTTTATTGTTGAGGCTTGTGGTGTGCGGTAATTATAATTACNCATCGAAGGTTCAATGGCAGTGTTACAATGCCCATGTTTATTGTTGAGGCTTGTGGTGTGCGGTAATTATAATTACCCTAATGGAGCAGTGGCTTCTGTTCTCCATTGCGAAGTGATGGTTCTGGATGGCATGGCCGCTCACAAGTAGTTGTGATCCAGCATTGAATCGATAAGTGATCTTCTGCACTGTGGCCCATCAATCCCGTGCAATAAAATGAGCTAGCTCCTGGTAACCCCTGTCGTCGGTACATTGTATGCAACGGCAGTTCGACTGTTGTTCGTTGCGAAAGTGATATAAGCCTAATCCTTGAACTCATTATACACTCTTAACACAGTGGCCAATTAGTAGTGTGCTTATGGGGCTGCAGGGACATGGAATTTGGCATGTTGGAAACGAATCCGTCCGCCGTCTTAGTTGATGTCACAGGCGCAGCTGGCATCCTTGTTCATCTCTCCCCTCACCATTCCCGACTCACGGCCGGCCATTTCAGCTACCCGTAACCCTAGCAATGATTTTAATTTAAAAAATATTTNCTCACCATTCCCGACTCACGGCCGGCCATTTCAGCTACCCGTAACCCTAGCAATGATTTTAATTTAAAAAATATTTTTAAAAAATTTAATAAGCATTTCTTAAATGTATCAGCTCGCAAATTTTTATCTCTAATAATTATATTGAGTTTTCTAGAAAAAAATATATGCTTGCGTAGAAACCTCTACTCGCTCGACTACCATTGATTACGACCTCTTGTTACGAGTTGTGGTTAGGCCATTAGCTGAGAGGCCTGCCTGATCACACCTTCACTTATTTATACAGGACACGGGCAGTGATCGCTGAAATTAATTATGAAATCGCAAACCACAGAAACCCCCTCCACCAGCGAGTAAACAGGGACAACGCAGCCGATATAGGACAGTGTAGTCAGTGGGCAGTGTCTTTTATCGTCTACCACGCCCGCGGGGAAGACACTTTTTACACCCAGCGGTATTGATATTCAAGGGCCGCACGGCCACTGAAAACACACAGCACAGCGTTTGTTCAGCCCACCTCGCCCTAGGACTGCATGGAAGCAATACGCAGTTCCTTATACGTAGCTTTTCCGTCTACTGTCATTCCNATATAGGACAGTGTAGTCAGTGGGCAGTGTCTTTTATCGTCTACCACGCCCGCGGGGAAGACACTTTTTACACCCAGCGGTATTGATATTCAAGGGCCGCATGGCCACTGAAAACACACAGCACAGCGTTTGTTCGGCCCACCTCGCCCTAGGACTGCATGGAAGCAATACGCAGTTCCTTATACGTAGCTTTTCCGTCTACTGTCATTCCNAGCCCACCTCGCCCTAGGACTGCATGGAAGCAATACGCAGTTCCTTATACGTAGCTTTTCCGTCTACTGTCATTCCTTTCAAAAAAATATTTTCCTACTGTAGCGAAGAGGACTTCAACCCGATCCATATTACTACTGCAACATTATAAACCCCGCATCTCCCAATCATCTACATAATCCACACGGACTCCAGGGTGAAATGAGGGCATCTCGCTAGTGAACATTGGGGGAGATGTTACGAGTTGTGGCCAGGCCCTTAGCTGAGCGGCCTGCCTGGGTAAACGGGGACAACGCAGCCGATAAAGGACAGTGTAGTCCGTGGGCGGTGTCTTTTGTTATCGGGCCATTGGAACGAGAAGACCACTGAATATGGGTGTGTCCAGCCGTCGATTTGCACCATCTTAATCAGCCGGTTCGCCAGTATACTATAAGAACGTTTAACGCCACAATATGTACAGACACGAGCTACCACTCAACTACAGGTATTGAATTCTGTACTATAATGCTATGCTGGTTGTAGACAAGCCTTAGCGTGAGGCATTCGTGTAGTTCGTTGGAACAGTCGTTGAATGAACAGTTGCGCAGAGCACTCCAGGCATCCGCGTGCATGCCTACCTGTGCATCACTGACGATATATGGCTATCCGCTGGTGCGTGAAGGCGAGAGGTGGGGATGCTGGTGTTCGAGCGGAAGTGAGGTGGGGCAAGGCCTGTACTGTCAGCCGTAAACATGCTCAAGGCTATACGGCTGCCACGTTATCTGAGCTTGTTGGTACAAATGACGTTTATTACAGCCAAATAACTGTTCCTACAAGGTGTGTGTCTCTACAAAACGAATTCAATTTAGCTTATGCAGGAAACCAAAGCTTATAATACACGCACATGTGCGCTCATACACACGTACACGTAGGTGTCATAGCTCCGGACTCTGTAAACACAACGATCAAGGTTCGACAACTTAGACAAGCGCAAGTGCAAAAAATTTCGTTTTAAGATAGACATACTATAATCGCTGACCATTTGATTGCAAATGTGTAGCTAGCTGCCAAAAAAATTCCATTACTACAATAGCTTTTATATTATTACCGTTTTGCCTCTCTCTTAGACAGATCGTGTATTTGTGAGCAGTCACTAACGTATCACACAGTATCTGGGACTCATCTTCTTTTCTCAGACAGAACAAAAAAAAATAATATATATATATATATATATTTTTTTTTATATATATATACTGATGTTATTTTATGTTCTACAGGTTACTATCAAACCCACTCAAAAATGAAATCCTAATGCTAACCAACAATGCGAGGGATCGTTGAGAAACTTAATTATCTGTCAATAGTTTAGCAATAAAAATACTTGAACAGGAAGAGTAATTGTATTTAAAATTAAATACAATACTTATTTCATTTCNAATAGTTTAGCAATAAAAATACTTGAACAGGAAGAGTAATTGTATTTAAAATTAAATACAATACTTATTTCATTTCCTCAGACATCCTGTAACACGAGTCCCATATAAATAAAGAACATAGTTAATAAAAATAAATGTAGACATTTTAACACAATTTAAGTGTCGTAGGAAACAGAAGATGTTGTAACAATATTTCTACTGCATGAATGTACATGTAATGTTTGTATAACTGCAGAGCAAAGTCTTTTATAATTTGTGTGCTGAATACTGTAAAATAATTGTAGGAAATGTACTTCTCTCAAAATATGTTTCAGGAATACAGTACGATAGAAGGAAAAAGTTTATTTGTTTGATAATAATCGAGAATGAGAGAAATAACACTACTGTGGCCGGTCTGCTAACAGGAGCTTCATATAACTCGAGCAGATTGCCGTAAAAATTAATTTTGACGAAAGCTGAGTGTGCATCATTTGAATAATATTGCATTACGCACTATTTTTCCGTGGAAGTTAGACATGGTGGAATTCACCGAACCACATGTGTAATTTTATTTTTAATGATACATTTGATCAGTCTCGTAGAGTAGTGGTAGGTAATAGTATGACAGCCAGGCTTCCCACCACTGTGTACTGGGCATGATTCTCGACGGGGTCGTCGTGGATTTTTGTCTGCGATTGAGCGATTTTCTCGGGGTCTCCCTCTTAATTTCTTGAATTTATTATTTTGCATTCACATTTTGTTAAGTACATAAGTTTTTTTATTGCTATGTCACTTGTTCATTTCCAAACTTTTCTTTGGCAACTCCAAAACCAAAGTATTTTCTAATAATTTTTTGTTACTAAAAATAAAAATTTTTAAGGTCAATGTTTAAAAAAATTAATAAAACCNTAAGTATTTTCTAATAATTTTTTGTTACTAAAAATAAAAATTTTTAAGGTCAATGTTTAAAAAAATTAATAAAACCCAACACATTAAAAAAAATGTTTTATTTGGTAACGTATAACATGAGGAAACACATAAGAACTTGAATAACAATATTTTTATATATATTGTCCTCTTCCACTGGGAGTTTACCTCTCGATGTCCGCTTCAGCGACCTAGGAATTTTAGTTGGTAGGAAAACCCCACCACTTGACATATGCCTTCCCATTACATCGTTTCAGCACCTCTGGTCGCCGATTTTGGCTTAAGGCTTGTGTGGATAATTCCTCTTCGAAATGGCATACATGGTCCGTACCATGGAGTCTTCCTTGACGTCTACGGGCTTCATGCGATTGGTAGAATGAACAGTAGAATTATGCTCGCGTACGAGTTTTGGCAGTAGCGTCAGCCACTTGTAGCTGCCACTCGCCGCGAACCACTTCCACATGTTGCCCTTCAGAGTCCTTTTGAACCTCTCGAAGAGAGATGCTTTGAGATTGCTGTATGTGGAATAACGTTTTATTTATAATTCTTCATCAGGGCATTGAACTTTACATTGTATAAATCGTTGCCCTGGTTGGTTTGCAAATTAGTTGGGATATGTCCTCCATGCAACACATACACCATGGTCTCGGTGATGTCACGCGCGTTCTTGGACTTGACCTACCTGGTCCAGGCAAATTAGCTACAGTCATCGATGACTGTCAACATGTATTTGTAGCACTTGTTGACCCGAGAATCANCCTGGTCCAGGCAAATTAGCTACAGTCATCGATGACTGTCAACATGTATTTGTAGCACTTGTTGACCCGAGAATCATACATAATCTCGATGAGGTCCGCTTGAAATAGGTTGTTCATCCCACAAAACATGACCTTGCGACTACGGTAGTTGCGCCTGGTGGCCGCATGCATTTCGTGGGCGATTCCCAACCGACTCATCGTATGTAGCCTCCTTTCTTCAGTTCTTCGACGATGGATATAATCTCGTTGGTGTGCGAGTAATTTTCAACACTTTGCGAAGCGACCAGTAGTCGTAGTCTTTNCCTGGTCCAGGCAAATTAGCTACAGTCATCGATGACTGTCAACATGTATTTGTAGCACTTGTTGACCCGAGAATCAGACATAATCTCGATGAGGTCCGCTTGAAATAGGTTGTTCATCCCACAAAACATGACCTTGCGACTACGGTAGTTGCGCCTGGTGGCCGCATGCATTTCGTGGGCGATTCCCAACCGACTCATCGTATGTAGCCTCCTTTCTTCAGTTCTACGACGATGGATATAATCTCGTTGGTGTGCGAGTAATTTTCAACACTTTGCGAAGCGACCAGTAGTCGTAGTCTTTCCACCAGTTCGATCGGGTCGTCCCAAAACACATAGTAGATGTTTTTGTCACCGTCTATCCTCTTCAGATTTTAATCACATTTCAGTGCTACGTCTGTCAGAATGTCGATATTTTCGTAATCTTCATCCTTATAAACACCACACTCGGGATTGTTATCATAGTAAATCTCGAACCTGAGTTCAATCAACATCTTGTATTCCAGCAGGTCGGATTGTGTAAAATCCCTGGGGTCCTTGCGAAATAGAAGTTCTTGAAGCCCGGGGGTTCAACTCATCTTGTAATCACCTACATGGATTATCTTATTTTGTAGAATCCCTATTTGATCAGCACAATGGAACTAGTTATCATTTTGCCTGCATACACCATACATCATATCATTATTAAGATGTGTACCATCGAGCCAGAGCATAAGATTTCCGGGCTTTATTCCATACCATTTTCTTATAAGCCAAATCCACATCCGATCCTTCATCCCGATCTGTTTGTAGATCATCATGTTTCCTTTTCTTCGTAGGTTTAGCAGTATCGTCGACTTCGTTCTTCACAAATATGGGTGTTCCAATTCTTTANTAATCACCTACATGGATTATCTTATTATGTAGAATCCCTATTTGATCAGCACAATGGAACTAGTTATCATTTTGCCCGCATACACCATACATCATATCATTATTAAGATGTGTACCATCGAGCCAGAGCATAAGATTTCCGGGCTTTCTTCCATACCATTTTCTTATAAGCCAAATCCACATCCGATCCTTCATCCCGATCTGTTTGTAGATCATAATGTTTCCTTTTCTTCGTAGGTTTAGCAGTATCGTCGACTTCGTTCTTCACAAATATGGGTGTTCCAATTCTTTACCTGAGTACATTGAGACATTGAGTAATGAACTTAATGATTTCTTATTTTATAAGGTCGTGTGAGGGTCTAGCTCTCTTAGCATGCACTACTTCGAGCGAAGCGACTATATCACTTGATGCAGGTCGCTAGCAATGTCCGACATCGTACTGAATAAAATGATTACTGTTGCTCTCTTTTATAGGTTTATTTGTGAGTCTCCGACAAAAGATTTTCGATCCTCTCCAGGCATTCACTGCAGACATATAATACGTCCTTGCAATGGCTTTGAATATCCCTTTTCGTGTCGAGGCAGGAAATTGAGGTAGCAAATGTATGCCCTATGGAATCTTTCAGCACATTTATATTCTCATCATTTTGTTCAAACGCCACATTCAGTCAGTCGGTTATTTGCCTTTGAACACTCGTTACATGCTAGTCCATTAACATCAAATCGCTAACCATCTCGGTATTCACACAATCCATCTTCGCCCCAAGTTCGGACAAGTATGTGCGAAAGGATTTTCTCTGATCAACCATCACAATGTGTAATTCTGAGATGAAGCCATTGCCATTTTCGAGGACGAAATGTTTAGTAGCAGCATCTTCGGATTGTAAGTGTTCGCCAACATTTAGAATTCTTCTTCTACTAGCATGATAAGTTCCATCGTTTCTTGGCATTTCCCAACCTCCATCTTCTTCTTTGTCATGCCACAGCTTGAGGCTACTCTGCCCGAATGTCGATATGCTATAACTCATTCTCGATGGTCGACGATGATCTGATCGAATCCATGCCCGTAACAGCCATTATATATGCCAGTTTTTATGATCACTAAAAATCCATACTTGTCTTTCCAGCATGAAGAACACATGCTGTTGAAATCCGATGGTGTCATATTTATAGGTACATGGTCATTGTGCACGTGTCACAAATTCATATCGTCCATGCGAAACAGCACCAACATATTAACATTATCGTGAAGCAACTGTTTGGGNACACGTGTCACAAATTCATATCGTCCATGCGAAACAGCACCAACATATTAACATTATCGTGAAGCAACTGTTTGGGTATGAGTGAATAAGTTTCGCCGAGGTTCATGCAGTCCACATTCGCATGCCACCCCATGCTTAAGTACTCCTGGATGCAATTAAGTTTCTCACATGCCACATCGTTGAAAATAAACACTGAGTTTGGCAATGCTTCGCTTAGTGGAACGATTGCTTCATTATCACTACAAGGGAAATAACCCACACTATCTATGGCTTCCAGTACGCATACAAGTTGCCGGTATTTCGGTTGCTGGAGCGATTTTGAATATAGAAACACATTCTCCAACCGAATACCATTATATTCTTCCAGAAGGCTCAGTAGGATAAATGTTTTCCCAAAATTTAATGGACCTATGATGATGTACCTCATTGTATTCGGAAATATGCTTCTATGTCGTGATTCGAGAGGGATAACTTCATCTTCATTAGTAATGCATATGGGTAGAATAACCTCTTGCTTGATAATATGTATGTTACCATTACTATCTTGCAGTGCTAGGTTTGAAGAGTGTGGTGCTGACAGCAGTGTGTGAGGTGCTAACTGTGGTGCTAACTGTGGGGCATGCAGTGCATGTGTTGCTAACTGTGGTGTTTGCAGTGCATGTGGTGCCAACTGTGGTGCACATTGCAGTTGCAGAGAACCAGTGCTGCAAATTTTGAATGTCTCTTCAAAATATCACTCTAAGTAAACTGCCTCTAGCAGAGCTTCCATTGAAATAATATACTTAAACTTTTCATTCTGCAGGTCTATATTTCTTGTTGACACAAACTGTAAATGCTTTACCACAGATGCGACAAAGCAGATGCTTCATCAGAAATTTACATCCGCACTGTTCCAAGTTGATGCGTTATGCTTACTGACATAATTATTAAATACGACTCTGCCCCATCATCACATGACATCACATCACCCTGAGCGAGGTTTGAAACCAGGACGACTTGCTTCCAGAGCCAACCAGCAAACCCCATAGTCAAGGTACACCCAAGTACAAGGCAGCCGAGGCCGTTCATGCTGCTATGTCTTACATAATGTGTCCAGTAATCACCCTGCATGCGACAGAAGCCAGCCATGCAGCCCAGCGCTGCCCCTAAGCTCGTGGGAGTGACGCAACCCGCAATCAAAGTAAACTGCACTTCCAGCCTCTCCTGAGAGAGAGGCCTTCGCTGCTATGGGAGGAGCACTAGTCCGAAGATACCCGACTAGCTGGAGGGAGCTGAAGAACCTGCAGCCAGCCGTCTACATACACGAGCGTGCAGCTCCAAAATGCCAGTTGATACTCCGCAGTTCACTCCACCACCTCGTGTGCTGGCGATCTCTGCCTACCGCCTTCCTCACGAAGGACCACCACTACCTTCCATAAGTCTTCCTGAACTTTGCCCAGTCACCGCAGAAGATATCTTTGACCTCACCTTACACTCACTACCACTTTTGTTGTGAACCCCGAGTCCCTTCTGGACAATGCATAGATCAGTTAGTAAGTTAATATCATAGCTATCTATCCTTTTTCTGCGCTTGTTTAGTTCAACCCAGGCCACCTTTACCTAATTTAATGTAGTCTACTTCCACCAGTTTCAGTTCAACTGATANGCTTGTTTAGTTCAACCCAGGCCACCTTTACCTAATTTAATGTAGTCTACTTCCACCAGTTTCAGTTCAACTGATATCTATGAGATAGAACGAGCCGTGTCTATCCCTCAGGGAATAAACACATATCTTACCTAATCCCGATTAATTGCACTCGACCAAGCATGAGAGCAAAATGTTATTTCTTACTCTCTGAACAAGGATCTACAAGATCGGCACCAGGCAGACAAGATAATTGCACAGAGGGCCAACGAGATTATAAAATCGTCAGATACAAGACTCGGAGAAAAAATATCAGCATGGGACTTTTTCAACGTGATGAAGGCAAAGTGAAGATGGGCATGGGTGCAAAGAGNCTCGGAGAAAAAATATCAGCATGGGACTTTTTCAACGTGATGAAGGCAAAGTGAAGATGGGCATGGGTGCAAAGAGCAAGTGGAAGGCGCAAGTGAAACGAAAAATATTAAAAAAGGGAAGAAAAGCATGCAAGACCAAAGAAACATCTACTTGCGGATTTTTTCCACCGCTTTTGCATTCACTCGGGGCCCTCTGGGGCCTAATCAGAGCTATGAGCAGTATCGTCCGAACTGTCAACACAGCATCGAAGGAACGGAAGCAGCTGATGGAGGCCCAAAGGCACAATGCAAATATGGAAGCTTTCACCATTTGTAAAATATGGCCGAGGCCTCTACCTAAGAACACATCTAGTGTGATGAGGTGTGCAAAAGTGGCGCAGCAGAAAGAGGGGATAGTGAAATCTCTACTGCTATGGCCGCTCACGAACAAGGATTTGGAACTGTTTGCACACAAATTAAATGTACCTAATTTTCGTCGAATATTCATGTGAGGTCATTTTCCCTTTAAACCCAAACATGACTTATGTGCCATAATCAACCTGGACACAACAGCTGGGCCCAATACACGCTGGGTAACATATGTGAGATATTGAAAATGTTCAGACTACTATGGCAGTTCCGGTAATTTGCGTCCTCCACCCGAGCTGCGACTGTGCCTGAAAAATTTCAAACTGACTTACACCTACGAGATGGAGCACATACCTAACACATGGTACTGTGGACACTTGTGTATTCGCTTCCTTGTTCGTTCGTACAAGTAATTGACTAAAATGGCTATACATGGACTGGAAACCATCAGTCATGTCGATAATGCTTACCTTGACTGGTCATAGCTCGGATCTGCGTGCTGTACACTGCCCTCCACTCGACCTGAAGGAGGAATGGTGAAAAGGTTTGGTCGATATTCATACCTACAATGCGATACCGAACATCGAAGGAAAAAACTTCGATATGTATCTCTGGAAATGCAGTAATGCCTCCCACGAGGTAACATTGCCTTTTGGGTCTTACAAATTAGANACTTCGATATGTATCTCTGGAAATGCAGTAATGCCTCCCACGAGGTAACATTGCCTTTTGGGTCTTACAAATTAGACGATATTGCGAGGTATATCGAAGATTTGCTGTCTCCCGACACAGAATTTGATCTACATTGAAATTCCAATACACTGAAGAGTGTCATCAGTTACAGCGAATACATCGACTTTACGAAACCAGATTCCATCGGAATTATGCTAGGGTTCGAGTCACGCATAAACAAATCACACCGACCTNCATCGACTTTACGAAACCAGATTCCATCGGAATTATGCTAGGGTTCGAGTCACGCATAAACAAATCACACCGACCTGTAAACATCTTGCCTATATATGATATAAATAAACTGAAATTTGGCAATTAATACTTATCACAATGTAAGCTGAGCAATACACTGCGCTGGCTTTCGCCGATGGTCCCTCCATGTTTAACTGGTCGTAGCACCACAAAACATAATTTACTTTCCGGTCGCCGCGAAGAGAACACACAAGGTTTTGGTGACGATCGTCGACCATCACGGAGAGTTGGTGAACTTCGAAATGCAGAAATCACACTATGCTTGCATTTGAGAAGATGGAGATAAGATTTACGGTGACCAGAAGCTATATAACAGAGCAGCACATCAAACTGGCGATTAGTACACCGCATGTAACCAAGGTGTTAACACATGCCAACGAGATTTTCCATTGCAGTCTTGGCTTCGAGGTCGATCATCATGGAAGGTAACATAAACATCGACGAGGAGGTCGATTTTGATGAAAGCATTACGAAAGCGGAACGTAGTGTATACCAGCCATTTTTGATCGCACAATTTACATTACCATCGGAAATTCGGACAGAGGTCAAACACCAAGTTATCTCTATTCTTCCTTGTAAGTCATTCCTGCGATTCAGGGGGATGCTGGCGAACGAAGATGGATCCAACCCTGCATCAACAAAAATAACAAGCGATTGTATTCTCCACCTCATCATGTATTTGCTCAATGGTGTCTAGGTAGACCAGACAAGAAATGTCGGCATAACAACCACAATAAAAAGTTACCTCTCACGCATACCGAACAAGCTGTCTGCAGCCAACATGGCAGCCTGGGGTATAGAAGATGTCTACAGTGTTCCTATACCCCCGGAGGGAAATAAAATGTCACCTGATTTTCCGAATACTATAAACGAATTATCATCAATTCGAAGCATGAATTGATACTGCTCCTAGGCAATACGCACANGCATGAATTGATACTGCTCCTAGGCAATACGCACAGAGATGCCATCGTGGGTATGGGATAAAACCTGGACACAGTTGAACTGAAGCTAAAGTCTAACGAATAAATGCTGCCTCATGTTCAGCTGAGCACTGCCGAATGCATCAAGATGCTGAAGAATGTGGAATGTGGCAAAAACATAGATGTGGCTTTCAGGTTTTGAGGTCTCGAGACCTACCCTGATTGCCTGCACGCCAGCGTATCAACTGGATGGTTGAATCCAGCTTTGCCACCAAGAAACCGAGGTACAGCATCGTTGGGCTACAGACCTGACGACAGCACAATGTGATAGTGAACTGTTCGCAGTTCGACACATGTGAAATAGAAAATTAATTTGAATAGTAGAAGTTATCCATACGTGGACATGAGCATGGACTTTGAAAATGGTCTGCACCTACTGGCATATCAAACGTACACTCAATTCCAGATGCATTTTATGGGCCCCAATCCCCGATACCGAGCCCAGATACCTTCAAGAGTTTGGTCCTCACATGGTGTTCGAAGTGAGTAAACAGAACGATCGTACCAGTTCGAATGTGATCGACTGCAGGATCGAATTCACTAGACATGGAAATATACCCCACACACGTACGCTTTCTGCCTGATGCTTCACGACCGACTCGCATAGTACAATTTTCGAGACAAAGTCGTCAAGATACTATCGTGAATACCGCAGAGGGTATAAATACGGTGGGCCATAAGCTATATATGTTTAGCCGGCTTCGAGCATAGACAGCAACAGGGTGTACTGCAATCTGCAATACTTCCAGAGCCAGAGCGATTATGTGCTCAGGGAGATCGCAGTGTCCTAGGACGAAGATGGCAATAATTGCACGAGCTCCTTCCGACCAATGTGGAAACTGTTGGACGAGAAAAGCAAGAAGACGAACGACTGGTTAACCAATTACCACCACAGACTGGAGTGGGACGAAGGAAAGATTCCGTACCACCTAGTCGGAAGTATTGCGCGACTTACTGATGCAGTATTCGCGATGACCGATATACGTGGCGGGGCCCGAGCACTAAGAAAATGTCTGAACGATTTAAGCAAAAACGAATTTGAACATCGATGTGCAGTTCCAGTACGGCTTTCCTTCGCTGCGCAAGCTGACGAAACTTTTCGACGACTAGCAGAAGCAATTCTGCATCAGTCAGAACCTGACTGGACATGTGCATGGAGTAATGCACAGCTGCTCCGCAAATGGTGTGTCTCGTCTTTGAAACGTGAATATGCTGCCTTCTTCTAGACGAGAAGACACCCCGACATCTGTTCCGAAGAACATAAAAAAAAAAAANGAAACGTGAATATGCTGCCTTCTTCTAGACGAGAAGACACCCCGACATCTGTTCCGAAGAACATAAAAAAAAAAAAAACGAAACAAGAACAGAAACGGAGTATTTTATTTTGTGTTATGCATTTATGTATAAATCTGTAAAATAAATTTTGTGGGTGTGTAAAGCCATTATTTGTTGTTATTTTTACTCTGACTCATTGTCTTAAAGAAACACTATATAATCGATANTAAAATAAATTTTGTGGGTGTGTAAAGCCATTATTTGTTGTTATTTTTACTCTGACTCATTGTCTTAAAGAAACACTATATAATCGATAGGGTAATACAAATGTAGGATGAATTCGCACAGATGGACCTGGGAATATATGTAGTCGTTTATCAAACGCACTGACGATAAAAACTATCTGTTTTGTATAAAGAAAAATTTAAAATTGAAAATATACTTATGATAAAAATAAAACAGAAATTTAACATGCATAACTTTGCAGGTATGAACCTCGTCGCCTTTCGTTACAGGTCGATAGCACTCTTGCTGACATTAAATTATCTCTGGTGGTTGGAACATGAGTTACAAACACTTTCTAGTGTCTAATACCGGGAAAAATATGTGTGTTGAAGGTATAATTTAGTGACCACTGGTCAGATACAATTGATTGGTATTGCTGGAGGGAAGGGATAATTTGTTACTTAAGGACAATGGGGTGGTGGGGCGGGACTGTTTGTTAGGTTTGTGGGGTGTAGGGTGGGATAACATTCTATATTCTGCGATTTTCATGGGCACCGCCAGGATTACTTTCAGGGAGGTGAATCTGCATTTACACATTATACTGTTAACTAATATANGTGTCTAATACCGGGAAAAATATGTGTGTTGAAGGTATAATTTAGTGACCACTGGTCAGATACAATTGATTGGTATGGCTGGAGGGAAGGGATAATTTGTTACTTAAGGACAATGGGGTGGTGGGGCGGGACTGTTTGTTAGGTTTGTGGGGTGTAGGGTGGGATAACATTCTATATTCTGCTATTTTCATGGGCACCGCCAGGATTACTTTCAGGGAGGTGAATCTGCATTTACACATTATACTCTTAACTAATATANGATTTTCATGGGCACCGCCAGGATTACTTTCAGGGAGGTGAATCTGCATTTACACATTATACTCTTAACTAATATAAAATATAGAATTATACATGTATATTATGTAGATAAATGTAATGTCAAATTCAAATCGCGGGGGTATTTCATTGAATATATTTCGCTCATCGAAAACATACTTAATCTCTGTAGTCGATAGTTGGCATTATTGCTCGGGGAATCCCCGCTGCCGCGCGACGGATGCGGGGGATTTCCCACCTGCGACCTTGTCAGTTCACGCTGTTATAATTAATTTATCTCCGGACATGGCAACTTCCAAGCCAAACTCCACTCGTTTGGGCTTGTGGAGATTGCCAGGTGCTGCACACCATGGAACATGTTNATGGCAACTTCCAAGCCAAACTCCACTCGTTTGGGCTTGTGGAGATTGCCAGGTGCTGCACACCATGGAACATGTTTTGAATGACTGTGTACTTTTTGAATATCTCCGAGAACTCCTGAAATGGACACTCTCTCTTCTCGGTTACGACTTTGGCCTGGCAGCTTCAAAGGCTGCCGACAGCAGCGCGAGAGCATTGCTGTCNGACTCTCTCTTCTCGGTTACGACTTTGGCCTGGCAGCTTCAAAGGCTGCCGACAGCAGCGCGAGAGCATTGCTGTCGGAATTCGCCAGCAAAGTTATGCGCAGGCTGAACACGAGAAACCGCGTTCCAGCCGAGCGGTTGCCCAATGAGGGGAACGTTCGACGAATTCGTCGAGCCCCTGCCCGACACGCCACCAGCCACAGGCTGGTCCTATGAGACTAAAACCCTTGCTGGGGTAAACCTGATATTGACGAAACCCGAATTTGACTTTCTGAGTGTTGATTTACAGTGGTNTGCAAGCTGCTTAAGCAGCTCGGGGACGGGCTGTGCGGACCAGCCACAGGCTGGTCCTATGAGTCTAAAACCCTTGCTGGGGTAAACCTGATATTGACGAAACCCGAATTTGACTTTCTGAGTGTTGATTTACAGTGGTNTCTAAAACCCTTGCTGGGGTAAACCTGATATTGACGAAACCCGAATTTGACTTTCTGAGTGTTGATTTACAGTGGTTGAACGCACGAAATCATGGACTACTAAGCGGTCTCTTGTGAGTAAGTCGTTCAACACCTAAGGATGAAAGCGCCCGGGAGTAAACTCTGTAAGCTGCCACTTAGGAGCAATCCTAGGGAGACAGCCGGGTTATGTGTGTGGCCACGCAAGTGAGCACTCACATGTAGCTCCAAGGCTCTGTTCGGCGAATCACTTGAGACTGATGGGACATGGTAACAAATGAGACTGATATCACTGTAAGGTCAACCGTCTTCCATGCTAGGTGGAAGTCGTTCAGACCTATGAAGCTTGACTGTTGGGCAGTCAAGTGGATAGGCATGTTTTCCTAGATGACTCAAGGTAGTAATACCGGACTGTCCAAAAATTAGGCTCTGAAAGTTGTCTCCTGTGATACCTTGGTGGATCTGGTACAGGAGGGGAGGAGGTGCGGAGAGCCGGACATGTTCCGGAAAACATGTACCTATTAATAATTGTAGTTGTCGATAGTTCGCAAATCTGTTGTCTGTAATAAATCTGCTTAAACAGCGACTCTATTTATAGTCCTTTTAGGTAATTTGTTGTGTAGCTTATTAATTTTTGTTCAAGTTATGAGTGACATGAGACGTTTTTTGTGTAAAAAAAACGTGATCATCATTCTGATGAAGGTGATTCACCTCAAATTAAGACATCCAGGCCGGATACAGACAGACTAGATAATCCAGGTATGTTGTGTTGGTGTTTCTACCCAAATCATTTAATGTATGGTTTATTATCTGCATACAGAGGAAAATAAGACTAAAAAACAACGAAATAATAACAGAAAATACTTCACATTTTTGTTATACTACACTGAAAGAAAAGAAAAGTAGCCAGTACCCATAAAACATAGTAAAAAAAAAGTCTCAACTAAATTTGCAACTTATCATTCATTATTTAAACTTTTCTATTATTTTCTCTAGAATGATTATGTATAGAATTTATAAAAATATACATAAAAAAATTAAAGCTTTATAAATTAATAAAAACTTTTAAAATCACTACTTAAATGTTAACTGATTTCTTATCACAAAAATTGGTAAAGTATACATCATATCATTTCATGAATTATTATTTTTTTCTGAACGCGTTAATTGATTAGTTTATTTATTATATAAGAATCCTTTTTGCTTAAAGGGACCAGCTCTGCGCGTAAAGATTTTCAAGCAGATGCATCGCTCGATTTTTCTAGCAGAAGCACAACTAATTCATTATTGGATATTGGGTTGTGTTTGGACCTCGGTTATCAAGTCAATGATGATCTAAGTTTGAAATTACTAAGACATCCTTGGAACCCTAGTAAAACGTACAATTTTAAAAATGACGTTAACCTTGATGCTAAACGAGCTTTCCGACATGAATGGCTTACAACATATCCGTAGTTAGCCTACTCAGCTATAGCAAAGGGACCTCTGTGTAGGATATGTGTTTTATTTCGGCCTCCAGTGCAGCGCGGTCTACAAGGACAGTTTATAGTTTCTCCTTGCCTCAAATATCAAAAGTTTCATGAAGCTGCACAGTCTCATGCGACAAGTAAGTGGCATTGTGACGCACTGGCTTCGTCAAATACATTTGAAAAGATCATGGATAGAAGGGGACTAAGCGTTCATGAATCTTTAAATACGGCATATCACAAGGAAGTTGAAGAAAATCGTTTAAAACTTCGATCTACCGTATCAACAATTTTATTTTGCGGGCGACATGACCTTCCACTTCGTGGGAAAGTGGACGAGGGCTCTGTTTTTACAGACCTGCTACATTTTTGAGTTGACTCGGGAGACGAGATTTTGAAGAATCATTTAGAATCAGGAGAAAAAAATTCCTTATACATATCGCATCAAATTCAAAACGAATTGATTGAAATTTGTTCCGATGTTCTGAAAAGCTAAATAATTGAGAAGTTGAAACATGCTTCGGCTTTTTTCGGTTTTGACTGATGAGACTGCTGATATTAGTGGCACAGAGCAATTATCGATTGGTGTTCGCTATCTACGTTATGATAAAGATGATAAAAAAACCAATAATTTGTGAAGAATTCCTCGGATATGTACCGATACAAGAATTGAACGCAAAGGCCATTTCGGAAACTATTATTCGCTTCCTGCAAGATTGTAATTTTGATTTAAATAAACTTGTTGGCCAAGGATACGACGGGTGTGCTGCAATGGCAGGTCACATAGGTGGTGTTCAGAAAATTATTAATGATAGATATCCTTCAGCCCTATTTTTCCACTGTGCAAGCCATGTATTGAATCTTGTCATTAATAACCTGAATACTGTAAGTGAAGTGAGAAATACTGCTGGGACTACAAAGGACATTATAAATTTTTTTAGAGAGAGTACGTTGCGGCGGAATAAAATTCCAAATATGCCTCTATTTTGTGAAACGCATTGGACAGCAAAGTACAAAAGTATCAGAAAATTTTAACTTTCTGATTATTGTACATATTTTTGAAGAACTTTCGCAGGACGCACCAAACTCTACAACGAAAACCAAAGCGTATCAGCTCTACACGACTACAACTACTCCAAAATACATTGTGACACTTTTAGTAATTGCTGCCTATTCTGCCAAACTTGATCCCGTTTGTAATCAAATACAAGAAGTAAATATGAATATAAAGGCAATACACGATCACGTGAATAAATTAACTGTGTGCTATGGAGTTTGCGGTCATTTTCGAGAAAGCTCAAAAAATTTGCGAAAAACTGGATGTTGAATTTAAGCGTCCTCGAGTAGTGGCAAAACAGACTTACAGATCAAATCAACCATCTGAAAATGTGGAAGAATTTTTCAGAATATCTATATTTATCCCATACTTAGATTCTATTATTTCTTCACTAAAAAATCGATTTTCTTCAACCCACAAGAAAGCATTTTCGCTTATGCAGCTTCACCCAGAAAATATGAGAAAATTAGACAAATCAGCATTTTTAGCGATAGCAGAAGATATACAGAACCTCTACGGAGGTCTTCTACATAATTTTATTGCCGAGGCTACCACATGGTACGAGATGATGAAGACAAATGAAGCAAATAATGCGGTTTTTAATGAATCTGTTGTTGAATACGCAGATGTAATTGCTCAAGCCACTCCGTTTTACCCAGCGGTATGTGAGGCAATCAAAATTGGTTTAACTATTCCAGCAACAACATGTAGCATTGAACGTACATTTAGCACGTTACGACCTGTCAAGACGTGGAATCGCTCAACGATAGGAGACGCGAGGCTAAGCGGCCTGTGCATGCTCAGTGTTCACAGGAAAAGAGTAGAGGAGGAAATTGAATTTATTGACAAGGTGATGAACAAATTTGGACAGCAACCTAGACGCATTCAGTTTTTATTCAAACATTAACTTAATAAAAAAAAATGCCATTTTTTTTTTCTTTCCTGACAGGGGGTGCAAGTGCACCCCATTGCACCCTGCTGCTGGCACCCATGGCGATTTTTATTCTTAATTTTTCGATTTTTTCGCGATTTTTGTTATTGGGTGATAGTGGGTGGTTGGTTAGGGTGGTGGGGCGAGTGTGAGGTTAATGTTGTATGTTCCACGATATTTTCGATTTTTTAAAATAATTCTTCGCACATACAGTAAATTAATCATTTAAATTCGTAAATCAATATACACACTTGCGTGTGGGGCAATCGGTACTCTAGCAGGGGTCATAAAAAAGTATAGTCGAGCGAGTGGAGGTTTCTATGCGAACTGATATTTTTTTTAGGAAAATCAATAAACTTATTAGATATCTGAGGTGTTAAGCCGACATATTTAAGATATTTTTATAAAATTAGTATTTCTTATAAAATTATTTTTATTACCATCATTTCTATGGTTGCGAGTCGCTGGAATGGCCGTCCGTGGGTTGGTAGTGGCGTGAGGGGAGATGGACAAGGCCACCGGCCGCACCTGTGACATCAACCAAGATGGCGTACGGATTTGGATTCTACATGCAAGATGCTGTGTCCCCGCAGTTCAATAAGCACGCTACTCCCGTGTAAATCCCAGCCCTGCATGGCTTCAGAGATGGAGTATCCCTAACACCTGACCCCAACCGTCTGACAGTGATTAAATGCACTGAGATCTGGTTTGTTATCCTGTTTTTGCTCGACTGTTACTCAGACAGTAAGTACATGTTCTCATGACATCGCAGTCATGTGTGTCTTGGCTCTATTTTATTCGACAGGGCGACCACAGCACCATTTCGCCACCACGGCAGGTGTCTGTACCTCAAAAATTCATGAGTGTGTGCAGACAATTTTAAAAATTATTTAGGTAAAGGAATGGCTTCGTGTGGTGTTAACAGAAGGTAATATTATTTTGGATATTTTCTGCTCTATTATAATTACACTGTGCTCCTCGTTTATCAAAATAATAACCTAGTTGAAAATAGCACATTTTAACAAAGAATACTATGATAAAATATATATTACTCTCATATTGAATGTATGACTTCTATTGTTGAATAAAATGTTTTAAAGAAAATATTTTCATCTCGATTACTTACTCTATAAAACTCCCTTACCTACTATAGACAAACTATAAATAAAATCAATAATCGAGAAAAAACGACTAAAGTAAGAATCTGTGTTGAAAAAAAACCGTTTCTTTCCATTTTTCTAGAAATAAATATTTTACAACTATAAAATAATGAATATGACAACTTAATTACTTATAACCTACAAGATCCNCAATTTTAAAAATTATTTAGGTAAAGGAATGGCTTCGTGTGGTGTTAACAGAAGGTAATATTATTTTGGATATTTTTCTGCTCTATTATAATTACACTGTGCTCCTCGTTTATCAAAATAATAACCTAGTTGAAAATAGCACATTTTAACAAAGAATACTATGATAAAATATATAATACTCTCATATTGAATGTATGACTTCTATTGTTGATTAAAATGTTTTAAAGAAACTATTTTCATCTCGATTACTTACTCTATAAAACTCCCTTACCTACTATTGACAAACTATAAATAAAATCAATAATCGAGAAAAAACGACTAAAGTAAGAATCTGTGTTAAAAAAAACCGTTTCTTTCCANCTTTCCATTTTTCTAGAAATAAATATTTTACAACTATAAAATAATGAATATGACAACTTAATTACTTATAACCTACAAGATCCCCCACAAAGCTATTACGCTTCCACGTGGCTTTCACGCAGGTTCAAAACTGGGAAAATACACAGGCCAACGATAAAAAAAATTTTTATGATTTTGTCGTATTCTTACGTTTTTTTTTTGGTGTGCTGAGTCCGAAAATAATAATAAAAAATTCATAACACATTCCGTTTTTTTACATTTGAATATACGAAATGTGAGAAATTCTTTTTATATCTAATATCTGTGCATTTAAATATACTTTATTTATATATATTTATATACATTTTTTATTTACTAAAACATACAGTAAATTTAAATGAAATTAGGTTGGCAGTGGTGGTACGACTATTTGTTTTCTTCCAGTCAACACAACCTCACTTTTCAGCTTTTTGCCCATGTGCTCTAAGTATGGTTAACCATTGTTGTAAAAACTTTCCTAACAGTTTTTGTTATATATGTGGTGAGTTTGTAATTAAAAAAACATCAAACAAACATTACACAGTTTGTTAAAAAACTGTACTTCGTATATTTTGGAATAAAACTCGGTGATCAAGAAAATCCTTTGGTTCCACACAAGGTTTGCTATGTTTGTGTTGAAGCCCTTAGAAAATGGTCAAAAAAAAAGAAAATACATCTTTTAGATTTGCA
Source organism: Clitarchus hookeri (assembly GCA_002778355.1). NCBI lineage: Eukaryota > Metazoa > Arthropoda > Insecta > Phasmatodea > Phasmatidae > Clitarchus > Clitarchus hookeri. The sequence continues at coordinate 173,978 of NQII01003385.1, read as the reverse complement.
GTACCCATGATATGGAGAGAACCAAAAAATCATTCAGACGATTTTTATTTCTGTAGCATTGATGTTACTAGATATATCTCCAAAAATAAGAACATAGTTGTCACCCCTAATGTTCCTTCAGCCATTCGGCCAGTCGGTGATGGTCCCGGACTTCCTGTCCCTGAGCCACCACAGGCTATTGATGATGTTTTACTTGATCAGTCCAGTGAAACTGAATCTGATGAAGGTAAACCGGACAATGATGAGTTCCAGTGTTCTCCAGAAAATTTAGAACATCAGTTGTTTACACAGGCTGAGTTAAAAGATTTGGTTAGAGATTTGGGTTTGACTAAAGAGAAAGATGAATTGCTTGCCTCTAGGCTAAAAGAAAAACATTTGTGGGCACCTAGAGCATCTATTTATCAATATATAACAAGAAATCAACAGTTCACTAAGTTTTTTAAGCATGAACCGGATTTGGTGTACTGCCATGTTATTGGTGGTCTAATGAATGAATTTGGAATTGAGAACAACAATGAAGAATGGAGGCTTTTTATAGACTCATCAAAAACTAGCTTAAAAACTGTTATTTTACACAATGGTAATGCTTATGCTTTACTGCCTGTGGCTCATTCAGTCCCTATGAAAGAAATATATGAAAATCTATACATTATTTTAAAGGAAATTAACTATCCTGCTCACGATTGGATGATGTGTGGAGATTTGAAAGTTGTTTGCATGATCCTAGACCAACAAAAGAGATTGACTAAATTACCATGTTTTATATGTGAGTGGGACAGCAGAGCAAGGGATCGACACTGGTCCACAAAACATTGGCCTGAAGAAAAACCTTAACACCTGGAAATAACATTTTGCATAAAACTTTAATAGATCCGAAAAAAATTATTCTACCACCTCTTCACATTAAATTAGGTTTAATGAAACAGTTTGTAAAAGCCTTGCCTAAAGATAGTGAATGTTTTAAGTTTTTATGTGAAACGTTTCCTCATTTATGAGGAGCCAAACTGAAAGAGGAGGTTTTCGTTGGGCCTGACATTCGTAAAATGATGTTCGATTCCAACTTTGAAACAAAAATGACTACAAAGGAAAAGGAGGCTTGGATATCATTTAAGCAAGTTGTGACTAACTTTTTGGGAAATGTCAATGACCCAAACTATGAGCTAATCGTAGTCAATATGATAGATAAGTTCAAAAATCTGGGATGCCTGATGAGCCTTAAAGTCCACATCTTACACAACCATCTTGACTTTTTCTCTAACAACTTGGGAGATGTGAGTGAAAAGCAGGGGGAGCGGTTTCACCAGGACATCAAAGTGATGGAGAAACGTTACCAGGGACGGTGGNCAAAATACACAGGCCAACGATAAAAAAATTTTTAATGATTTTGTCGTATTCTTACGTTTTTTTTTTTGGTGTGCTGAGTCCGAAAATAATAATAAAAAAGTCATAACACATACCATTTTTTTACATTTGAATATACGAAATGTGAGAAATTCTTTTTATATCTAATATCTGTGCATTTAAATATACTTTATTTATATATATTTATATACATTTTTTATTTACTAAAGCATACAGTAAATCTAAATGAAATTAGGTTGGTAGTGGTGGTACGACTATTTGTTTTCTTCCAGTCAACACAACCTCACTTTTCAGCTTTTTGCCCATGTGCTCTAAGTATGGTTAACCATGGTTGTAAAAACTTTCCTAACAGTTTTTGTTATATATGTGGTGAGTTTGTAATTAAAAAAACATCAAAGAAACATTACACAGTTTGTTAAAAAACTGTACTTCGTATATTTTGGAATAAAACTCGGTGATCAAGAAAATCCTTTGGTTCCACACAAGGTTTGCTATGTTTGTTTTGAAGCCCTTAGAAAATGGTCAAAAAAAAAAGAAAATACATCTTTTAGATTTGCAGTACCCATGATATGGAGAGAACCAAAAAATCATTCAGACGATTTTTATTTCTGTAGCATTGATGTTACTAGATATATCTCCAAAAATAAGAACATAGTTGTCACCCCTAATGTTCCTTCAGCCATTCGGCCAGTCGGTGATGGTCCCGGACTTCCTGTCCCTGAGCCACCACAGGCTATTGATGATGTTTTACTTGATCAGTCCAGTGAAACTGAATCTGATGAAGGTAAACCGGACAATGATGAGTTCCAGTGTTCTCCAGAAAATTTAGAACATCAGTTGTTTACACAGGCTGAGTTAAAAGATTTGGTTAGAGATTTGGGTTTGACTAAAGAGAAAGATGAATTGCTTGCCTCTAGGCTAAAAGAAAAACATTTGTGGGCACCTAGAGCATCTATTTATCAATATATAACAAGAAATCAACAGTTCACTAAGTTTTTTAAGCATGAACCGGATTTGGTGTACTGCCATGTTATTGGTGGTCTAATGAATGAATTTGGAATTGAGAACAACAATGAAGAATGGAGGCTTTTTATAGACTCATCAAAAACTAGCTTAAAAACTGTTCTTTTACACAATGGTAATGCTTATGCTTTACTGCCTGTGGCTCATTCAGTCCCTATGAAAGAAATATATGAAAATCTATACATTATTTTAAAGGAAATTAACTATCCTGCTCACGATTGGATGATGTGTGGAGATTTGAAAGTTTTTTGCATGATCCTAGACCAACAAAAGGGATTTACTAAATTACCATGTTTTATATGTGAGTGGGACAGCAGAGCAAGGGATCGACACTGGTCCACAAAACATTGGCCTGAAGAAAAACCTTAACACCTGGAAATAACATTTTGCATAAAACTTTAATAGATCCGAAAAAAATTCTTCTACCACCTCTTCACATTAAATTAGGTTTAATGAAACAGTTTGTAAAAGCCTTGCCTAAAGATGGTGAATGTTTTAAGATTTTATGTGAAACGTTTCCTCATTTATCAGGAGCCAAACTGAAAGAAGAGGTTTTCGTTGGGCCTGACATTCGTAAAATGATGTTCGATTCCAACTTTGAAACAAAAATGACTACAAAGGAAAAGGAGGCTTGGATATCATTTAAGCAAGTTGTGACTAACTTTTTGGGAAATGTCAATGACCCAAACTATGAGCTAATCGTAGTTAATATGATAGATAAGTTCAAAAATCTGGGATGCCTGATGAGCCTTAAAGTCCACATCTTACACAACCATCTTGACTTTTTCTCTAACAACTTGGGAGATGTGAGTGAAAAGCAGGGGGAGCGGTTTCACCAGGACATCAAAGTGATGGAGAAACGTTACCAGGGACGGTGGAATGTCAGCATGATGGGTGATTACTGCTGGTCTCTTCACCGATATAAACAAAATGCATCACATTGGAGAGAAAGCTACATAAGAAGCTTCAAAGAGAGGACAGAAAGGAAATACAAATAAAAATAAACACTTAAAATGTATGTAATGTATTTTTTTAATACAATAGCATGCATCGCATTTTTAAATACAAATGCATATTGTGAGAGAACTGTGGGTGAGTGATACAAACAAATTGATTCCAGATTCGGTTTCAGCACCGAAAAATACATAAGATTCAGCTGCATTTATTAAAAAATGTATCACAAAATATTTTTTATTGACCTGTGTGGTCGACGGTAGTCAATTCAGTAATGCATTGTTGAGACAATTTACCACAGTTTCTCTTCGTTGCATATTTAAAGTGCTAGGTAGTTCATATTCATACACATTTAATGTAGTATTCCTTAAAGCGTGCGTTACAAAATGTTTTTTAAATATAACCTTTGCAGACTCAACACAATAAAGAAATTATATCTTGTACATGAGTATTAACAATTTAACTTATCAACGTATTAAAAATAATGGCATAATGTAAAGCATTGGCGGTCGTAATGGACATATTTAACGCACTGCTTCAACAAAAATTTAAATTGACAGTTAATATTATTATTTATCATATTTGGACTTGATTACTCAACACAAATCTTCCATAAATTTTATGAAAAAAATTGTTTTCTTAGGGCAATATTTCCCCCCAAAGAATTGACTACCGCCGAAATACACAGCTAAGAGCACTGTTTAGGCGGTAGTTCCTTCACCTGAGTAGCACAACTCGAAACTGATATATTTTAGAAAGTTTTTGATGTGAATGATACGTGAAAATTACACGTGTTTTCTCATGAGTTGACATGTTCTGAACTTNGATGTACATGTTCTGAACTCCCTTACCTATTTCGTATCAATACGCAAATGCTTTGTTGGAAGAACTGAACATTTTTAAGCCCGGCCGAAAAGGCAACGTCCGGCCGGCAGTCAGTAATCAATCGCCTTGACCTGGCATGTATCTGTTTACCTTATCACTGTGTGGTTAACTGTGAGCACTGTGTACCTAATAAATAATATTGTGTGCAGCATTAGATAACACTTTAGTCTGCGGGAGAATGAATACCTCAAATACTTGCTACTGCAAGGAGACGTAACAAAAATATGTATTGTAGATTTTGAAAAATTCAACGTTTAAGAAAATTGGACTAGGAAAAATTCGGTGCGAAATAGTTATTTATGGATATATTCTAAACAGTTAGTGATATAGTAAGTTTTGTTTGCCGAGACCTTCATTGTCTATGATATAATAGCAGACAATTTTCTTTCTATACTTGTATCTACGATGCACTGTTTCTGAGAAATCACGCGAAATTTAGGCATTCATGCAAGATTGAGGAACATAACTTGGGCTGTTAAAATTGCTCCTTATGGGGAACCTTATTTATTAAAGAGATATTATCCACTGTAACACTTCTATTTAACATAACCTGTTTGTTAAACAAAGCCTAATATGTAACAAATTGCTAGTTAACAATCGCTATAAATGCTGAATATGCCCTTGAATGTAAGATATTTATTTATATTTCATTCATACAACTCTATGCACTCCTGTTAGCTGTTTGACTTTCACATAAAAAAGTTTCCACATCACAGCATCAAGTCAACACACTGGCTGGGAACGTACGGCAATCATACAAAGTATTTTCGACTGGTGTCACAAGATAGACCTTGTTCCTATGAAAATGTATCAATAACTGCGAAAAGATAATTATAAATTAACAAGTGGACTGAAGATTCTAATTTGCAGAGTAATGTATATGTTCTAGATGTAGTCATTTTGTATCCAAAATAATATATATACCAAAATGTTATTTTTAGCAAGTAGTTAGGATTGTAAGATTGNATGTAGTCATTTTGTATCCAAAATAATATATATACCAAAATGTTATTTTTAGCAAGTAGTTAGGATTGTAAGATTGTCAAACCTTGGTAGCCTTGTCTGTATATATAATCTAGTCGTGACGTGACATAACTTTCAACAGTTTCATGGAGCTTCGTCTACTTTTGAATTCACGAGCTGTCACTAATTTAAAGTGAAAAAACGTAGTCCAGTCAACAAATTATTGAACATATTTCATACCACAATAAGGTTATAAGATCATAGCAAACTTTCATGAAAATGTGAGTNGTCAACAAATTATTGAACATATTTCATACCACAATAAGGTTATAAGATCATAGCAAACTTTCATGAAAATGTGAGTGTTGGCTTTGGAGTAGTAACTGCGATGAACTGAAATAATTTCGTTGCTGTTCCAACTCATTAGCCTCTAATCATTTACATTTATAAAGTATTATGTTTTTTAACCAAAAATAATTTTTTTTTTTCAGGAAACTTTCCCAGTGACATATACAAACGGTATTCGGAATGTCACTATCTACCATTGCAATGATGCTGCAAATGGAGTACCTTTTGCTGCTTACCAGCTTTTAGTTTTGTTTGGAGCACCTGCAGCACTTATGGTAACCTGCTACACTTATGTCATTCGAGAACTGTGGAAAAGTACACAGAGCATGAGGATCCTAACCAGTAGTAATACGTGAGTTTAAGTTTATTCTAATAAATATTATTTTTTATTTTACATCCCCAATTTTATTTTCGTATGTTTATCTGGAGGTTGTTGACATAGTAAATTAAATAAGTTTATATTTAAAAAAAGGCACACAATTCCACAGCCTATTTCAAGCCTAGAACATCTTGTTCGGAGATAATGCTTTATTTGTCTCTGTCGTAGAATTCGTCTTTATTTTAAAATATTTAAAAATGTGCATAAAATTTATTTGTAGTAATGACATTAGTTTATTATTGAAATATAAAAAATTGCACTGAACATTACAGCTATCTTCTTCTTGATTTATTAATGTGGCACTTAATTGTCCTTCGATGGCAGAAAAAGATTTTGTTTCACATAATGTAGTGAAATCTATCATACAATTTATGTCGGAAAGGGTTCAAGCACATGGATGAGAGGAACTGTGCTAACTGAAACTATCTATTATACTTCTGGGACAGGTAGTTCCTGTAGGTCTATAGTTTTAGGAAGCCTTAAGCAGGCGAATATAGATGCAACGGAAATTGCAGTACACCGAGAAAGCCCCACACTGTGGTAGTTTTCGCTATACAACCAACATGAAAATCTCCACATTACAATCGTGCATTTACACATGTGTAATGAATATATTTTAAGAGGGTGCCTGTAGGTTACGTTTAATGTGCTACGGCCAAAAAAATTGTTTACTTAGACAATGTTAACGTTCATTAAACCAAAATGATATACAAACCCGTATTTCCGCACAGCTTGCTACACTTCTACTGTATATAAATAAACAAATATATGGTTCTCTTTTCATTACAGTCAGCAGTACAGTCGTCTGTGACAATAGTTATAACGATTTTAACCACTGGTTTCAAAACTAAAAACCATAATTTTAAATTGAAAGAAATTTTATGTATTTTATTTTTTCTTTGTCTTTCAGATTAAACAATGAAGTACATCGTGCTTCAGAAAAGATATCAGTAGAAGATGTAGCAGACAGGAAAAATTGGATTATTGGCAGGAGGTGCAGGTCACCACATTCAAGAACTGTTTCCTCTCACCAGAGGAGGAGGACTGACATCGCTCGGAGAGCCAGAAAACAAGTATTGGTCAATTTTTATTTAAATGCTTCAAAAAAGAATGTTTATTTGTGTAGATGGGAATGGCTGTAAAAATGCATCACTCACCATAACTAACCCACAGCTATTGCCGTATTTATTTAAATACTCGTTTAATGAAATGTAACTACAAAACACCCAACAACGTTTAAAATTTAATTATAAAGAAAGTTATTCAGTAACTGGTTTGTTATAACAATAAAGAAAATAACATTTTATAGTACCAAACAAAACAAATATATTTACTTCAATCAGGTTTTCAAGACGAAATAATTTAAAACTATTTTTCATTCCATCGCAACAAAGTAATATTTTTATTATATATGTGTCATATTTTTATATATATACATTCTCTCTCTCTGTGTATATATACACACACACCCTAACAAATTGATAAACAAATATTATTTAGAATCCATTTATAACCACTGAAAAAATATTCACAGAGAGATTTAGGTTTTAGTTTTAGAAACAAGGACTCTATAGTCCTATACACTATGCCTACCATTAAAATAATTCAAGAAACTATATGCTTTTAAATCATTAACTACAGCAAAGGATGTAATAATAAACTTTTAAGAGTTTCGCGTTTGAATATATTGACTGAGTGATTTCATCACGACCCGCCCAATTCTGATGAACCTATTTACAGCACAACNTATATTGACTGAGTGATTTCATCACGACCCGCCCAATTCTGATGAACCTATTTACAGCACAACGTGGTAAGTTTTAGAAACTTCCAGAAATATGTATATATGCAAAGTTATTACCGTTACAGGAAAGCGCTGGTGTAGCTTCTTACGGTAAGTTCTCCACTTAGCTTTTAAGAACAAGGTTTTGTAAGCTAGCGCTCTCGAAATGCGTGTAAATGAACAGGAAGATTCACCTCATTTATNACTTTTAAGAACAAGGTTTTGTAAGCTAGCGCTCTCGAAATGCGTGTAAATGAACAGGAAGATTCACCTCATTTATATTTATCTCGAGTGTTTCTCATGTTATGTAGAAAAACAGTATTGCCACTTGTGTAATCAAAGCAGGTTTCTGTCATTACTTATAAGTTAAGTCAATTTCAGTCGTACATTTTATGAGAAATAACCTTATATATTTGTCCCTAAATGCGTTTGGATATTCAACTTGTGAACATGCATATATCTAATCGAAGAAAAAAATTTATTCAGGCAGAATTTAGGCAGCTATAGGTATTGGACTAAAACTGATGCCCATTACTGTCATTTGATCAACGCCGAGCAATGTTTTCATCCCGAAAATAGCAAAATCCTTGTGATGATCCTAAATTTAATATTGTAAAATTTAAAAATGAATGTTTCAAGGGATAAAACATTACAACTAGATATGTGCAATGAGCGAGTTTGATCACCTAATTTATACCATTTCGTGATGTGGACACGAATGTGNCATTACAACTAGATATGTGCAATGAGCGAGTTTGATCACCTAATTTATACCATTTCGTGATGTGGACACGAATGTGCGGTAATATTAATGAGTTCGAGTACTTGAAAACGGTACGGTAAAACTCACTCTTAAATGACCTTTTGTCGCTCAAGCCGCATTTGGTCATTCGAGTACTCGTAAGCGGACCGTTCGAAGTACTATGAGCAGCGAACGNCATTACAACTAGATATGTGCAATGAGCGAGTTTGATCACCTAATTTATACCATTTCGTGATGTGGACACGAATGTGTGGTAATATTAATGAGTTCGAGTACTTGAAAACGGTACGGTAAAACTCACTCTTAAATGACATTTTGTCGCTCAAGCCGCATTTGGNCGAAAATAGCAAAATCCTTGTGATGATCCTAAATTTAATATTGTAAAATTTAAAAATGAATGTTTCAAGGGATAAAACATTACAACTAGATATGTGCAATGAGCGAGTTTGATCACCTAATTTATACCATTTCGTGATGTGGACACGAATGTGTGGTAATATTAATGAGTTCGAGTACTTGAAAACGGTACGGTAAAACTCACTCTTAAATGACATTTTGTCGCTCAAGCCGCATTTGGTCATTCGAGTACTCGTAAGCGGACCGTTCGAAGTACTATGAGCAGCGAACGAGCGGGCTGTCCAGTTCGCGTGCTCTCTCACGCTCCCTCTGACTGCGGCAGTGTTGCAACACAGCATCGACACAACTACACAGTTAATGCTCGTGAGTACTGTGCATTCACTGCAGTCGTAAGCGGATAGTTTCTTACGCGTTAACGTGACCGCAAGGAATGCCTTCCGAGAATAGTGAAGACGATTCCAGGAAGATAACGGAAGGGGCGTATGAAGTAGACGTGAAAAGAAAAACTAGACGAAGTGACGTCTGGGATAAATTTGCGTTAATTAGAGATGCTGTGTCGAAACACTATGTTGGTTTCGTTCAGTGTCGCAATTGTAAGGCTTTGCGTCGATTCAAAGCGGGATCTGGAAAACGCATTCAAAGCGTCACTTTTTCTGTGAACAAAACGCAGCAGGTGATGCCTCTGTTCGTGTACCGGTTTCTGTGAAATGCAGCATAACGGAGAAATGTGTTATAATGTGTGGAAAAGACCTACGATCATTTTCATTTGTTGGCCGTGCGGGTTTATGGAACTTGCACAGGAACATATTAGTGTAGGGCCAACTTATGGACACGTTTCCGCAGAAAACGTGTTCCCCCATTGTAGCACTGTCGAACGGAATTTGGGAGACATTGCAAGGCCGAGATAATTACCAAAGAATAATCTGAGCTTGTGCAACGACAATGGACTTGTGGACCGATGATTTTAAGAAAATACATAACTCGATGGCTACTACTCATTACATTGATAAAGAATGGCGACTGATAAACAATATACTGATGATGACAAGATATCCAGATGTTCGGGAGAGTGGAAAGAACATCCGCGCGAAACTTTAAAACCATTTGATGGAACTTGGGATCGCTACAGAAGTGTTGCATAACGTGCAATTTGCAACCGACTAAGGACCAAACATAAAATGAAGGCGCTGGACGTCTACGCGTGGTTACCGTGTGCAACTCACTGCATCAATACAGTCTTGCGGCTCACACCGGATTACGAGTCGCAGCAAGATGATATATATTGCGTGCTGTCCTCTATAAATGCTGGCAAGGATATTGTCTCGTATCTCAAAAGATCTGGACATGTGATCAAGTTATCCCGGACTGTTCTTCAAGACATGTAAACACGATGGAACAGCAAATATGTAATGCTTGAGTCAGTTCACTCGCAGATAGGCGATATATGTCAGATTCTGTGTGATGTGGATGATTCAGACAAACTTGAAGGTTGTCGCGTGACAGTTTTGAGGATTACAGCACGCCTTTGGCTCACTTCCCTCACCCTCTTACCCCACCCCCTTCAACCTTTAGCGCACTTTGCTGTCGCCTTCGAATAGGCACGTGGCATGNAAAATGAAGGCGCTGGACGTCTACGCGTGGTTACCGTGTGCAACTCACTGCATCAATACAGTCTTGCGGCTCACACTGGATTACGAGTCGCAGCAAGATGATATATATTGCGTGCTGTCCTCTATAAATGCTGGCAAGGATATTGTCTCGTATCTCAAAAGATCTGGACATGTGATCAAGTTATCNGTTTCTGTGAAATGCAGCATAACGGAGAAATGTGTTATAATGTGTGGAAAAGACCTACGATCATTTTCATTTGTTGACCGAGCGGGTTTATGGAACTTGCACAGGAACATATTAGTGTAGGGCCAACTTATGGACACGTTTCCGCAGAAAACGTGTTGCCCCATTGTAGCACTGTCGTACGGAATTTGGGAGACATTGCAAGGCCGAGATAATTACCAAAGAATAATCTGAGCTTGTGCAACGACAATGGACTTGTGGACCGATGATTTTAAGAAAATACATAACTCGATGGCTACTACTCATTACATTGATAAAGAATGGCGACTGATAAACAATATACTGATGATGACAAGATATCCAGATGTTCGGGAGAGTGGAAAGAACATCCGCGCGAAACTTTAAAACCATTTGATGGAACTTGGGATCGCTACAGAAGTGTTGCATAACGTGCAATTTGCAACCGACTAAGGACCAAACATAAAATGAAGGCGCTGGACGTCTACGCGTGGTTACCGTGTGCAACTCACTGCATCAATACAGTCTTGCGGCTCACACTGGATTACGAGTCGCAGCAAGATGAAATATATTCCGTGCTGTCCTCTATAAATGCTGGCAAGGATATTGTCTCGTATCTCAAAAGATCTGGACATGTGATCAAGTTATCCCGGACTGTTCTTCAAGACATGTAAACACGATGGAACAGCAAATATGTAATGCTTGAGTCAGTTCACTCGCAGATAGGCGATATATGTCAGATTCTGTGTGATGTGGATGATTCAGACAAACTTGAAGGTTATACTGATGAAGTGGTTGCTGATTTGCTGTCCTTCATCAGTTTGTTCAAAGAAGCTACAGACACCCTGGAAACGGAAAAAGGAGCCAAACCTTCAGCTAGTTTTGCAGTGGTTGTACAAATTAAAATTTCACTGCACACCACTTACCAGTGACATTGAGGTAAGTCATACATGTATATTTGTTATGTATCAGGAGGGACGATATATTTCCACCTTAAGGATCGATCTCACACGCCATACTACTGTTATTGATTTCGTGTTTATTTAAGCTGCCGTTAGTACGCAAATATAAATAATGCATTCGTACTATAGAAGCATCCATTTTATTTTCAGGAAATCAAAGCATTGAAAAGCAGAGCACAATTGGATTTTGATTTGAAGTGGGAGGTACGTTCATTGAATCTCTTTGACACATTATTATGGCCGAAAGACGACAGAACTCAAACACCGTATGCAGTTTATGTGCCAATATATCTCGGCAGGGCGGCAACCAAGGAGGACCCAAGGTGCTCAACATGCTACCTTCACCATCTAAACGGAAAAGTATGTTTACCGAATGGCAGCTCGATGATGTTCCTTGCGCTTTGGATGTTAATGTGGATACATATCAACCAGTTTTTAAACAAGAACCAGTTTTTTATTTCAATAAACGTTTAATTATTGGTAATGACAATGTTAATAAAAATCCATTTATTCTTTAATTATTTGTTATATGTCTTTTAAATATCTTAAGCACTAAGTTAATTGTTTGGAATATCAAAAGTAATATTTTTAATCTTAATTTATTTACATATATAAAAATATATAAATATTCTTTATATTAACGTTTTTTAACTAACCAACATAATTTTTTTTAGCGAACATAGTTCCACTTACAAAAGCAGAAACAATTTAATTTTTTCTTTAATTGGTGTTTCTTCAATTAATGTTCTTTCTTTAGCTACTTTTTGTAAAATGTTATAAGGTTTATGTCTAGATTCTAAACCTTTAAGGTTTCTATAAGAAATATCATGAATTTTACACAGTTAATCTTATTTATTTATTCCATATCACCTGTTTATAATATTTCATATAATTTTGTTAAAGGACCACAATAATTATAACCAGGCAAATGCATTTCTAGTAAATTTAAATTATTTAAAGCACAGTTTATTATTCCTCTTCTATGATGTTCAGAATTCCAAAAACAATATGGAATAACAAATAAAACTCTTATTAGATAAGGCATTCCTTTAAGATAATTAAGTAACAAAATAAAAAAAATGTATTATTTAACATATTCATAATAATATTTTCATTATGTTAACTTTTATTACCAGCATTTTTTCGATATGAATAAACAATAATCTACCAATTAATTTTGTTACATCACCCATCCATTAAAATTATTTTGGTAAATTATTACATTTTTTAATTCCTTTCACAGATTTTGGCATTTTTGGTGAATATGTTTTTTTCATGTGCATTTTGGTTCTGACCAAGATGATGGTGTTTTAATATATTTTTCATAGATTGGTTTTATTTTGTTACTATATTTCCAAATTTTATTTGAATTAATGTTTTATTTGGATTATAGTTTTAATATAACAAACTTGTTGATGAAGCCATTTGTGTATAATTATCATAGTCTTCATTAGTATATTTATTTTCAATGTCATTGTGTTTATTTTTTGTTACAAATTAGCAAGTCCTGTTGTCAATTCATTCTCTTGATTTTTAACAAGTTTATTATTATTAATTATTAAATTGTTTATCTCCAATATAAAAACTTTTTCCGCTACCCCTTAAACCAAACTTATCATTAATAATATATGTTTTTTAATATCGTTACCAAGAATAATTGTTAATGCCTCAATTAAAGATATAGATCATACATTTTGATTTTCTTGATCATCATAAAATAATTTTTCTTAGAATAAAGTTTTTTCTGGTGTTGGTGGATAATTTAATTTTTTATCTGCAACAGGAACTAAAGTTATCCACATTTTTATTTTCTTCATCTATTTCCTCTACTTTTTACCAATATTTTGGAATTTACGAATTAAAGACAATTCTCTGATTTGATTTGTCTAAAATTCAATGGCATATGCTTTTTTTATAATTTACGTATTTTTCTATTCATGATTTAATTATATATTTACTTTTCTGGATCATAATTTTTTATTTATGTATACAAAATTTTACTGTGTTAATGAGTTTTATAACTATCGAAAGTTTTGAGTGACAAACTAGGAAAATTTGAAATTTTATAATAATAGAAGCGAGTTAGGGATTAATGCTGGTGATGGATTCCAAATGATGCACATGTTTATGAAAAATTTATANTACTGGTGATGGATTTTCTTTCCCAAATGATGCACATGTTTATGAAAAATTTATATTATCAAAGAGACATTTTGTTTTAGATATTATGGATGAGATGAAAAAATTTACGGAAATAAAATTTTTTTACCATTTAAATTTTTTCTTGTAAAAATTACAAAAGATGGACAAAAATGAAGCTATTGGTAATCCTGGAATTACTACTACGATGATGCATGCTTTTGTTAGCTCACCATCAGAAAAATGTAATTTAGAAATGAGTAGAGTTGATAATAAATATCTTGTAAAATCTATTCATTCTAATATAACAAATTAAATGATATATCAATTGAGATGTCTATTTGGTTTTCTTAGTGACAATAATAAAAATTATTTCAAAGGTGGTTATAGATATAATTTTTCGAAATTCAAATCATTATAATTGTTTGTTTCTAATTGTATATGAAACTAAAAATTCTGATGGATCAGTTGATAAAATTTATGCTGATCCAGAAAAAAATGTTATTCAAAGATTATAAGTAATTTTGCCATTTGTAGAATACGAAAGAAATACTACTAATTCTATAAAGGAAAAAAATTATAAAAATCCTGTAACAACACCAGTTTTTATTATTGACAATTTTTGGAAAAAGCTGTTCCCCAAGATACAAGAATATTTCATTTTGATATTCTAGATAAGTTTAATAATTTACAATTCGATAGGCCTGATTTTGTAATTGTTGGTTATCAAACTAATAGAAAAGATCTCGCTGAAGCGGATGTTCACGCTTCTATGTTTGATCATTGTGATGTAAGAAATATTTGTGCTATAAATGGAACAAATGAAACGGCTCCTAAAGAAAATTAGAATTTATATTATGATGGTAAATTTTTTTCATAAAATTTATCTAACATATTACGATTTTAGAAACAATGAAACAAAATATACTACAAATTAAAGAAACGAATAACTGGTTTATATATCAACATTATATCCAGATGGTAACCAAAATTATTAATATTATTTTGTTCATTATATATAATTGATTATACTTATAGAAAAACTACATTGATTAAAGATAAAACATATATTAAAGTTAGTGTTGATTTTAATAACAATTTACCCTCTNGTAAGAAATATTTGTGCTATAAATGGAACAAATGAAACGGCTCCTAAAGAAAATTAGAATTTATATTATGATGGTAGATTTTTTCATAAAATTTATCTAACATATTACGATTTTAGAAACAATGAAACAAAATCTACTACAAATTAAAGAAACGAATAACTGGTTTATATATCAACATTATATCCAGATGGTAACCAAAATTATTAATATTATTTTGTTCATTATATATCATTGATTATA
This sequence comes from Clitarchus hookeri, assembly GCA_002778355.1. Classification (NCBI taxonomy): domain Eukaryota; kingdom Metazoa; phylum Arthropoda; class Insecta; order Phasmatodea; family Phasmatidae; genus Clitarchus; species Clitarchus hookeri. Next base: position 158,899 of record NQII01003385.1, on the reverse strand, counting down.
CATATAGAAAAACTACATTGATTAAAGATAAAACATATATTAAAGTTAGTGTTGATTTTAATAACAATTTACCCTCTAATACTATTTAGAATGTTATATTGATAAGTCAAAGAAT
>NQII01003385.1:108547-158619 GCA_002778355.1 Clitarchus hookeri | reverse complement strand
TAAATTCTGTAATGTAAGGCATTCAATAGATTTTAGTTTAAAATCTTTTGGTTTTCCAGCGAGTGGCATCCCACTTGCAAAAATTCCATATAAATTATTTATATAAATTATTCTTGTGCCAGTTTTAAGCCATTTCGTCCTACTTATTGTACTTATTAAATACAGTTTACTTTCTCCATTTTCTTTTGTATTCGTTTCTACAAATTCTACATTAATATGAGAGATTTTCCTTTGCCTTTTCATATTCACAAAATAATTTTTAATCTTTGATTTATTTTCATTTTGTAAATTTTTGTTGTTTTTTTATCTTTTGTGGTTATGATATATAATTTATTTAAGAAAAATTTTTATTGTTCTGATTTTTAGTAAATAAATTATCTTAGCACAGTTTTTTGAGTAGAATTTTAATAATTTTGCACACAAAAGGGGGGTTTACTTTGTGCCACTTTTTTTCAGTGAAAATTTTTGTATTGTTTTATGAAAATGGGGTGAATAATTAGCACGAATTTCTTGAATTTTGGTTTTTTTTGGTTGAAAAAGTGATTTTGATAAAAAAAATTATATTTTGTGGAGAAATTAAGTACTTTTGATGATAAAATTTTATTTTTAATTAAAAAAAAATGAGTAATTTTAATAAAAGAAATTTATAATTATTATTGTTTTTTAAAAAATTGTGCTAACTCACTCATAAACTATNATGAGTAATTTTAATAAAAGAAATTTATAATTATTATTGTTTTTTAAAAAATTGTGCTAACTCACTCATAAACTATCTACTGAAGGAATTTAAACTTGATTATGATGTCATTAAAAGCGATAAACACCCAACTGTTACACACATTTGTGGCATAATAATATGGCACCACCTATTTTCTCAATGAATATGATTTATACTACCCAACAACTGTTTGCAGATTTCAGATTTATATTTAAGACAATTTTATTCACCGAATTGTTCTTTCGGCTGAAGTTGATTCTATTATTTTGAATTAAAAGTTTTTGAACTATCGATTTCCAAGAGCACCTACCTCCTTAAGAATTACCATAGGATAAAGTTCGTATGTTTTATGTAGAGGGAATGACCTTACAGCGTTTGTACCTGTAGTTCATGATCGAGATGTACATTGGCAGTATCTGTGCCAAATATGGAACGCATAATAGGCCCTACGTAACATTTTGTCCACCCTTTATGAGCTTTAGCTCGATAGAGATTGAATTTTAATAATAACTACAACATAAACATCTCTGTGTATTTGANCACCCTTTATGAGCTTTAGCTCGATAGAGATTGAATTTTAATAATAACTACAACATAAACATCTCTGTGTATTTGACAACGACATATGAACAAACATTCGGCGACATAATTCGAGTGCAATGAAAGCGACACAAATAAGTGATATACGAGGTCCTCTTTAATTGAAGTTAGTATTGCGTTTTTATAAAATACCGTTTTGCTCAGTTTGAATTAAAAATGTTTAATAGATGGCAATAAAANGAAGTTAGTATTGCGTTTTTATAAAATACCGTTTTGCTCAGTTTGAATTAAAAATGTTTAATAGATGGCAATAAAATTTTATTTCCTGGTTTTTCAAATTTGGAGTAACCCAAGTTCACTGTCTCAAGTTCATACCCCAAGTTCACCCTTAAGATACTTGTATCTAATGTAGTAATCATCCGAAGTCACTAACATGGCTCAGCAATCCATGCTCTAAGCCCCGTGCTTAGAGCCTCATAATTGTACTCTTTGACTCAGTTAAAATGGTATCTAAATAACATGTTTCCAACTTCGTGCTCATATCTTCACAGTTATACTACAAACATTATATTTACAATTACCGATCAAGACTTAACACATGACAATTATGCCTAAATGCGACCACCGAGGACCCTTGTGATTTAAGTAAACAACACACTTGTTATTACCGGACACTCTTTCAAACATGTAAAAATATCATACCTATTTTTATATTGTGACAGATGGCCAGTTTAAATCAATTGGTGTGAGCTACATTACTGGTTTTTAAGTGCCTCGTTATTTAAAAGTCTAAAAGGAGTAAAAGTATTAATTTTAACTACATTAGTATTTATGTTGTGTACGCACAAGTGGTTATATTGAAGTTTGCAATCCCAGCACGCGAGTGTTTTCGCCGACTCATATTCGTTTCATTTTCGTTGTCGTTTATGACTTACTCACAATGGCATAGCAGGTGCAGTGTATACACCAGCACTTCAAATTCGAAAGGTGGAACAAGGAATCCTTAAAATTGAGAATACGTAAGAGCCTAGTAATTTTTTTTTTTTTTACTAAAATAAATTTTCCAGAAATTATGAATAGTATGTGTCTTCTTCAAGTTTCCCCCCGCGGCCTTTGTCACTCCATAGAGTTCTACTATGCTGAATAGACTGAACAATTATCCACATTCCACCATAAACCAGGAAAGGGTGAACCACTTGCCATTTTACACCAACCCGGATAGTGTTGACTACTGTGGCATTAATGAGATGTGTTGTTTGTAAATAATTACTATCGCGTTACAGTGTTTGGGAAGTAATTATTTTGTTTACAGTTAATTTTTTCAGTTATTCAAGGTGAAATATTTTATAAATGTAAGACTCTCAGATTGAGTTGGTAAACATCATACAAAACGGGAGAAAATGCATATGATATTAGAAGTGTGAAATTTAATAAATTTCCTGGCTAGGAAGTAACGAACATTATCTTTCATATTTTAAACACATTTGTAGTAAATCAATTATTCTGCCAGAACAACGTCTCTTGAATAAACCAAACAAAACCAGTCATTTTCTGGCAGATCAAAGTAATTTTCAACACCTTCTCAACCAAATTCATTATAAGTCGAAACTTTGTACGGTTTTTTATAGTTGCATTAGTTTTCTAAGGCACTTCAGCTTGCTTATCCTCAAATATGTGAAAACGGTAAATATCGCAGTTTTTGCTGCTAACCAGACGTAGGAAACTGCGGTATGTATCATGAAAAAGAATTACTGGTTTCTGTCGGCACAACATAAGCGACATTTAATAGCCTATAATAAAAGTGCCTTGTTTATAACACAACGCCGAGAAAGCACTAGTGCGGATTCTAAGTGCTATCGAATAATTAAAATATTTTTGTTCCGATTAAGGCGAGTTGTAACATTAAGGGTTTAAGGCTCGTTATAAAACATTTTCTCGTGTTACACTAAAAAAGGGTTCTACAAGGTCGTGTTACTGCTATCCAGAGATTTTATTATCTTGTTAGCTATCCTGCCATGGGATGGGTGGCCTGTTAAGCATTTATCCGGGCGGATAGCGAACATGAAAACAAGTAAAATGGACGACTCTGATAATCGTGAATGTTAATAATTGCGCCTACCTAAACATTATCTTAACGAAGTAATATTTTTAGTTATTGGGACGTGATTCGATTTATTGGGTTAAAGGTAAGAATTTTGTGTACAGGAAAAGAAAGAAAATTCTGCAAGTGTGTTTTATTTTGAAAAATGCGTGTTCCTTATCAAACAATTACAATTCATATCCAGTATCTAAAGTGATTATTGATAATATGTACTAAATTCTCCACTGTTTACAACAAAACTTGTCCATCCTATGACATACAAATTTTGTTAAATTGGATCTAGGCATGTTTATAACGAAAAAAAACGCCTCGAAGATTAGGCCTAATGTTTATATGGGGAAAATGCGATTTTGTAAAATTGCGTAAGAAATCACACCACCACGGGTTTGTGCAATATATTTACCAAACGCAACGTACACTACATCGTGTTTCACATAAAATATTATTTATTTTCAAGTTTTCACTACAGAGTTTTTTATGCGCTATAGCTCGCACGGGCCGCGAGATCCCGTTATGCGTGGTCCGGCTCTGTGAGGGGTGACCCACCTCGACCCTCCCCCTCCCCTCCTCCAAGTCTGAAGAGAGAAACACTTGCTGCCACGTCGCCGCCAAGCACNCCAAACATTTATTTGATGAGGAGGGGGGGGGGTGGCAGCCGCGGATTGATTGTCAGCGGCGAGACCTGGCTGGCATCACAGTTCCCCCTCCCCCTTTTTTTTTCAAACTTGCTGGAGAAGTCAACAAGTTAAGAGAATGCACAAGAATATTCTGGGAATTAGGACCCTTGGTGCAACGTGGTATTTAGAGAAATTTCTGCGTGATGGCCAAGACCCAATAAATACAAACCACAGTTTGACTGTCAGCAGTCTTTGGCGGAGGCCATCTGGCTGAGTGTGGGGGCGAAGTCAAGTGTGGTAAGGGACAGACGACGGGAGATTGCGAGACGACAGAGGACTAGGTGATCGTGGTGTGAATGGACGAGAGGGTGTGGAACCCGACGAGTGAAGGCTATTATGCGTGGGGGCGCTCGGAGAACTTTAGAACATTGCGGACTGATGGGACCTGGAATAAACTGAGGTGGAACTGAATAACATGTGGTAAGAAATTTATTGTAAATATTGGAACTGTCAAATATGGACATACAATTTGTAAAATAATTGAATAAGTTTTGATACACTGTATATTGGGACTGATTTTTAAATTTGATTTAAGTTAATTTCTTTAAAATGATTGTAAATTGTATTGATTGAAGTCATTAATTGTAAACAGCAAGTGATGTCACATTATTGTGAGCTGTTGAGTCGAGTGAATGTTGTTTGTTATTATTGTTAATTAACATAAGAAAATATAATGAACGCTTTTATTTAATAAGGGTCTTCATCCCGTAACAAAACTGGTTCAGCACACTGACTTTGAGAGAAACTGTAACAGTATTAATTTTCTAATCCTAGATTAGTACAATAATAAATACAGTAGTTAGTTTTTCATGTTTGTATAGCTNGTAACAGTATTAATTTTCTAATCCTAGATTAGTACAATAATAAATACAGTAGTTAGTTTTTCATGTTTGTATAGCTGCATCACTCAGCTGCAAATTGCATCGTAAGGTTACTACAGCTATTTAAAGAAATAGATTTCAATATTAATAAATTAAATTAACGTATATCAAAAATGGTTATAATAATTTTACGTACTTGGTGGGGGAATAAATGTTCATAGTAGTAACGGTTTAACCTTATTTAACAATGATTTATACATTATGTCCTAAGAATATTAATTATAAGAATTCAACTAGAAATGCTATTACTTTTTACGTAGAATAAGAAAATTTAATAAGTTACGAGAAGGCAAATACAAAATTATTTATTATTTGATAATATAACCCAATTTCAAGGTCGTGTTTATGGCATTGCACTTTCACCGCATTATGTTTTTGAAGTAAACAATTCCAGGCACTGCAAATTGACTTTAACAGCTCGTTTCTTATAATCTTAAAATGTTCCTCTTGTGAAAATAAAAAACAAATCCTTTGCGGAGATTTTAAGAGTTATAACGACAGAGCTAATGTCAGTATTTATCTTATCCAGACTCTTTATATGGTATTGAATTACGTCACATAATTAGAACGTAAGCTTGTAATATGAATGTAGTTATAACTCGAACAATATTGAATAAATAAGCAATAAAACAAGATTGTTAATGCAATTTTGAATCATTGTAACCACAGAAAGGAACTCTTACATAACACAACAAATGATACCAATTTTAAACGATGTTTTGTCATTTGTACCGCATCTACATGTTAACTTATTAATATTTGACATGTTGCAATACTGAGTGTTTGTTTTCATGCATTAAAAAATATCAATAACACGAATAAAAATATAAATACACACTGCGCTCTTGGCAACATCATCCAACTTTTCAATATAAGATACTGTATTTCCAGTACATTCATCGCCAATATAAGCAAGAAAGAACCACTAAACCATTTAACATTCTGGCACCCAACCAAATAAATAAATGTGGTGATACAACACAGTTCATATATTACCAACAACTAAGTTAACAGGATGATAGTTAACAATAGAATATGCACCAGATACAACTGGCCCTTACTTATGGTTGCTGTATAAAATTCAGGCTTGGCAAACACAAGACGAAAATATTTTCCAAGGCTTTAAAATAAAATGTACGCCCGGCGAGCTGAGTTATGAGGCGTAATAATTTTAAAGATGTTTTACGTAATATAAGGCATATGTATTTGCATGCATAAAATGTAATTTTTTTTTCAAATTAATTTGAGAAATAATTGAAAAAAGTTTTGTTTACAAGCAAAGTAGAGCCTACCCGTAGCTTTCATATGGGTTTGTTAAGGTAAAACATAAGTTAATTTAGCATTTTGTAATTTTCTTGCATAATTCTTGCATGTTTTGCACATAATGCTTTGTGTGGTAACAATTACGTAACAAAGAACTGATTTTATAAATCTCTGANATTCTTGCATGTTTTGCACATAATGCTTTGTGTGGTAACAATTACGTAACAAAGAACTGATTTTATAAATCTCTGAACTTCATGGAACAAGAACATTTTTTCAATACAATACTTTCCTTTAGCAGCGTATGGGACCGCGGTGGTGTAGTGGTTAGCCTACTCGCCTTCAACCAATGAGAATCAGGCTCGATTCCCGGCGGGATGGCCCCGGGTTTTCGCAGGTGGGAATCGTGTTGGACGATGCCGCTGGTCGGCGGGTTTTCTCAGGTATCNTCAGGCTCGATTCCCGGCGGGATGGCCCCCGGGTTTTCGCAGGTGGGAATCGTGTTGGACGATGCCGCTGGTCGGCGGGTTTTCTCAGGTATCTCCCGTTCCCCCCATCCTTGAATTCCGGCACTGCTCCATACCCACATCGCTTCACCCGCATAGCCTCTCAATACCTCCATGCTAACAGCTGCCCAAATCTCTTCAATCACTCACTGTAGCAGCTTATAGAGGTATTCGTGAAATAGTACAGAACACAACATTAACTTCATCTGCAAATATAAAAACTAGTACAGGCTTACCTTACCAAATTCTAAGAAATTGTAGTTTTTTAAAAATGCAGGAGAAGACGGCCACAACGGAAGGTATAATGGAATTGGTCATACCCAGGTTCTACAGTAAATGAAAAAAAAATGGCGAAGTAATTTTACTCAGTTTCACCAAAGAAAGCCAGTATTAACATCATTTAACACAAATAATTTTCTAAGAAGGTAAATAGTTAACTTACTCATGAAACAAACGTAAAAAATTAGCCAAACAATATTACACCATTTTAATTGTTTCATTGATGCAACATTGAAAGTCGCGGTTGCGATATATAGCAATAATTACGAGAAATAGGTTTTAAATTGGAAATAAATATAATTNCAACATTGAAAGTCGCGGTTGCGATATATAGCAATAATTACGAGAAATAGGTTTTAAATTGGAAATAAATATAATTACAGTATTTATATATTTTAATAATCAATTAAAAATATGCAATTTATTACTTTTATACTTTTTGTGGCATTCAGAAAAGTTACACTATGATCGAATTTATCCACTTTAAGGTATGACAAGGCGAAATGCAAATGAAAACNGTGGCATTCAGAAAAGTTACACTATGATCGAATTTATCCACTTTAAGGTATGACAAGGCGAAATGCAAATGAAAACATAAAGAAAAATTTGCTATCTAAAGTACCATGTCCCCGTTTTATAAGGAATATACCATCTTTGTGCATTTCATATTTAAAATATTACTATTGGAATTTATAAAAATTTGTAGAAGAAAAACAGGTAAGTACGCATGTAAAAATCATTAAATTTTGTATCCGAAAAGAAACTATATTTGCTAAACAGTAAATTAAATATAGTGGTAACTTAATCACATAAACGATATAATAGGTTAAATTACACTGAAGAGCAAAAAAAACTGGTACACCTACCTAATATCGCGCAGGGCAGTCCACAAATCCAATCTCCGCCAATTTGAGAAAGGTTGCACGTCTGTCACGTTTAATGATTCTCGTCAGTCGTCGTTACAGGGCAAGAAAGTGGATCTTTTTCCGGCCGCAGCGATGTCGAAGATGTGATGTTTTACCGGATTCCCGATATCGTGAAATGGTCGTACGTGAACATCCAAATGTTATCGCNGATGTCGAAGATGTGATGTTTTACCGGATTCCCGATATCGTGAAATGGTCGTACGTGAACATCCAAATGTTATCGCAATCTCGGAGATGCTATGTCCCATCTCTCGTGCGCCAACTATAACACCACGTTCAAACTCACTTAAATTTTGATAANGAGATGCTATGTCCCATCTCTCGTGCGCCAACTATAACACCACGTTCAAACTCACTTAAATTTTGATAACCTGCCACTGTAGCAGGATTAACCGATCTAGCTGCCGACCGCATCGCGTTACTCTGATTGGTTCCATACCTCTGTTATTTGCATACGCACGCCTATACCGGTTTTTTTGGCTTTTCAATGTATATGAAATTATATACAGGAATAAATGTTTACATGAAGTTAAACAACAGGGCAACTTATTTGTTATGTACATTCCTACCAGTGCCTTGTTACTTGTTGAGATCGCGTACACTCTTTGGCTAACCCACTGTGTGCAACACTCGTGGGAACACTGACTGTGTTGTAACCTATACGCGGAATATTGAACTATGTTTCGAGAGTGGTTCCAAATCCTCTTCTAGAGTGCACTAGCTATGCCGAGAAAATGTTCTCTAAAAATGTTATGCCTAACGACAGCAATATGGTTATAACTGCTGAAATAAACTTTTAGGTTAAGTTATTTTAGGGCGAACGATTTAAGGCTGAATGATTTCAGGCTGGACAATTTTAGGCTGAGTTATTTAGGCTGAACGATTTTAGCCTGTGTGATTTTAGGATGAGTGTTTTTAGGCTGAACTAATTTAGGCTGAGTGATTTTAGGCTGTAAAATTTTCGGCTGAGTGATTTTAAGCTGAACGATTTTAGACTGACTAATTGTAGGCTGAGTGGTTTTAGGATAANTAAAATTTTCGGCTGAGTGATTTTAAGCTGAACGATTTTAGACTGACTAATTGTAGGCTGAGTGGTTTTAGGATAAATTATTTAAGGCTGTGATTTTAGGCTGAGTACTTTTATGATGAATTATGGTAGAAGAATGGTTTTAGGCTGAGTGAAATTAGGCAGATCGACGGATTCCCATCGTATGATCAGCAATAGCTGCTTGTCTGATGCGGTGGTCCAGGCGGGAATCCATATGCTGCTGCTATCTGGAACCAGTTTGACGAGCATGTGCACCATCGTTGGACCACCGACACCACCAATGATGTGCAGCAGACACTTGAAGACCTACGTATTGGGAAATTCATCGAAAGGACCATCCTGCCTCTCTCAGTCCCACTAGCATATCAGAGACGTAACCCTTTCGAGATGACGGGAGTGATGTGTATGTTATGAAGTGATAGAACGTATCTTACACGATACGAAACTTATGTGCAAATATGCTTGTAGGGCTTAAATTAATCTGTGATAATTTTTGTACTTATACGACATAAATAACTCTACGATAATTTGCATTGAAAGGAACAATATATATAATGAATTTGTCGTCTGTATGTTAAACAGTTCAGAAATTACGAGCAACTATGCTTGTAGGTTTTTAATGATTCTGTGATAATTGTTTATTTCATTATCTAGGGTGTGATGTGTATCATAAACAAATCGTAACTTAGAACCTGCTATGCTTATACGATGTGAGAAGTTACATGATAGGAAGTAAATAATGAATACCAATATTTTTCAGCCAGGTTAAGTGCTACTAGCTTCTCAATGTTGATATCCTTAGCCTCGCGTAGCCAATCAGCAACGAGAGCCTCTCGCAGCATGTTAGGTAAAATACCTCAATCTCCCATTGCCAAAAAAGAAGTCACTACGTCATAATGAAGGGTCATTGCAGCATATGTAAAAACGAATTTCTCGGGGGAGTCGTTGGAGCCTCGCGCCGCCTGGCTGTAGCAAACAATTAATAATAATACTTTAAATAGTTTAACTATTTCCGAATCTCACACCGGGCTGGGGCGATGGTGTGTGTAAAACGAATTTCTTGGTGGAGCCTCGCACATCTTGTTTGGAAAATCACGCGTTGCCTGGGGCTATTGGTGTGGAAAAACCAATTCTCGAGGATGTCGCCAATGCCTGGGGCGTTTTAGCAAACCAATATTTGTAATATATTTCCCAAAATCACGCATTGCCTGGGGCTATGGGCGTTGGTGTAGGGAGACGCAGGAGTTTATGTTGGGACACGACTGAGGCTATGTCTATCCAACGCTTCACCGCGGCCCCAAGAAGAGAGTTGTCTAACCGCCACATCACCGCGGCGCCCTAGAAGTGAGTTGTCGTCTATCCTTCAATCACCGTGGCGCTCTGTATCCTGGGGCTATGTTAGTGTGTTGTCTATCCGCTATGTCACCAGCTACTAAATCATCTAAAGTANTGGCGCTCTGTATCCTGGGGCTATGTTAGTGTGTTGTCTATCCGCTATGTCACCAGCTACTAAATCATCTAAAGTAGTTACACTAAGCATTATATTAGTTAATATCTCATTAAGTGTCGTGGGAACAAGACCGAGAACGGACGCAGTCTGGTGTACATGTGTGTGCAAGTGTGTGCATGTATTTGTTTGCATACTGACTGACCAACGTCGTGAACGTAAAGCATATGTAAAACGTATTTCTCGGCGAGTTGCCGGCATCGCGCAGTGCCTCTCTGTAGCGAAATATTAATAACATTAATAATAATATATATATATTTCTGAAACCCACGCTAAAGTGTGTGNTGGCGCTCTGTATCCTGGGGCTATGTTAGTGTGTTGTCTATCCGCTATGTCACCAGCTACTAAATCATCTAAAGTATAGTCGGTTCACGACTGGAAGAAACTTTTGAAAATCAACCTTTGAAAAAACACCCTAGCCGTTAGCTACANGTGAAATTCTCAAGATTAAAAACTTTACGCTTGTGGAATATCCATTAATAATATATACATTACTTTTATGATGGGTGCGTGCATGTACGAACACATGTACACACACACAGTGGAATGTAAACATTGCCATGTGACTGCCACATGGCAATGTTTGTTTACCCTTTGGCAGAAGGATACGAAATGGGCTTGAAAGTAGATCTTTAGCAGGGCTTCAAGAAAGTCTCTTCCAGTCATGAACCGACTATAGTTACACTAAGCATTATATTAGTTAATATCTCATTAAGTGTCGTGGGAACAAGACCGAGAACGGACGCAGTCTGGTGTACATGTGTGTGCAAGTATGTGCATGTATTTTTTTGCATACTGACTGACCAACGTCGTGAACGTAAAGCATATGTAAAACGTATTTCTCGGTAGGAGTCGGCGTCGAGCACAGCCTGGCTGTTGCAAAATTAATAACATTAATCATACTACTTTTAATATTTTTAATATATCAGAAACTCACATCGGGCTGGGGCGATGGTGTGTAAAACGTATTTCTCGGCGAGTTGCCGGCATCGCGCAGANGAAACTCACATCGGGCTGGGGCGATGGTGTGTAAAACGTATTTCTCGGCGAGTTGCCGGCATCGCGCAGAGCCTCTCTGTAGCGAAATATTAATAACATTAATAATAATATATATATATTTCTGAAACCCACGCTAAAGTGTGTGTGTATCACCTCGGTAAAAACGTATTTCTCGGCGCAGCCACGCACATCCTGTGTGGAAAATCACTCGTTGCCTGGGGCTATCAGTGTCGAATAACAATTTCTCTAAGGACGTCGCCAATGCCTGAGGCATTTTATCAAAAATAATATGTGTACACTATTTCCCAAAATAACGCATTGCCTGGCGCTATGGGCATCGATGCTTGGACACACGGGCTTCGTCTTAGATAGTCGCCTGAGTCCATGTTTATCCATCGCTTCACCGCGGCACCCAATAAGCGCGTCACCGTCTATCCTCCACTTCACCACGACAACCTGTAGCCTCGGACTGTGCCATATCCGCTGGGAAGCAAGTAGTCTATCCGCTCTATCACCACGACACCCTGTCGCAATGAAATGCAAGAGCATGAAGTTTAAGACATTGTCTATCCACTGCATCACCACAGCACCCGTCACTATGGAATGCAAGACCATAAAGTTTAACATGTTGTTGTCTATCCACTACATCACCACATCACCCTGTAGCTTGGGGATATGTAAGTGTGTTGTCTATCTGCTATGTCTCTGCGACACCTATAGTCTGAGGCTATGTCGTGGCTTTCAGGAAGTGTTTATTGTCTATCCGCTACGCCACCGCAGAACCCTGTAGCCCGAGGCTATGTCATGGAAATGTGGCTGACGGCGTTCTAGGGAGCCGCTTAAAGTTCTGTCTACCCAGTGCATCACCGTGGCAGCCATAGTTATGGAATAAAAGAGCATGAAGTTTAGCATGTCATCTATCTACTGCATCAACGCGGCACCTCGTTGTAATGGAATGCAAGAGCGTGAATTCTGACATGTTGTTGTCTATCCACTACATCACTACGACATCCTGTAGCCTGGAACTTTGCCATGGCATCGTGGTGGGCGTCGCCCTAGGGACATAGCCTGAGGCAAAGTCTATCCACTACAATACCTCGNGCTTTGCCATGGCATCGTGGTGGGCGTCGCCCTAGGGACATAGCCTGAGGCAAAGTCTATCCACTACAATACCTCGGCAGCCTTGTTATTGAATGCAAGAGAATGAAGTTTAGCATGTTTTCTATCTGTTGCATCACTGCCGCACCTCATCGAAATGGAATGCAAGAGCATGAAATTTAACATTGCATCTATCGACTACATCACAGCGGTACTCTGTAGCAATGCAAAACAAGAGAATGAAGTTAAACATGTCCTCCATCGACTGGGGCACCACAGCCCCGCCGAAATGGCAAAAAAATTCCCGCAAAGTCTCGTAGCCTCTGGCTATTTGAACTTGGAGCCGCGGCCGATTTAATGGCGAGTGGGCATTGCACTTGGAAGCCAGCTTGAGGCTATTTCATAAAGTCTGATCGTTGTCTTAGGCACCCACAGTATGAGGCTATGTTGCGCAACATCGTGGAATTTTCTAGAAACTTTTGAAAAAAAATGTACACTTTTGAAAATATTTTGAAACTTTGGAAACAAATTTGAAACCTTTGAAAAATTTAGAAACTTTAACAAAAATTTGGAAAATATAGAAAAAATTGTGGAAACTGTTGAAAAAATGTTTTTTACAAAATTAGGAAAAAAATTTTTTTGAAATTTTGGAAAATTTAGGAACATTTAGAAAACTAAATAGCCGTCGTCGCACTAGAATGCGAGAGCAGGTGGTTTTCGTAATGGTTGCCAAGATGGTCTACATCGAAGTGGAATGCAAACTCGTGATGTTTACCTTTCGCTTGGTAAGCTTCGGGCTCCCTTACTCATGCGCCAGACACTGCTTTTGAACATACTATATCTAACTACTGCCAGTTGNTTGGTAAGCTTCGGGCTCCCTTACTCATGCGCCAGACACTGCTTTTGAACATACTATATCTAACTACTGCCAGTTGAGTTGGCACGTGTTTCATGTAATTGTTATTCCATTAATTTTCATTCTTACTTAATTGGTACTAAGGAAATCTTTTTTTCTATTGGAACATGCTCTATTATGCTTAATTATAATATTATTAAAATTTTATGTTTTGAAACTAACATTATCGTATAAAAAATTTCTACTGTTTACATATTTAACTGTTATGTATTTATGCTTTTATATAAGCAATAATTTTCTTAATGTTTATTAATTATTTACGTACGTGATATTGTATACATTCTTAATGTAAGTAAGCAAAATGTAAAACTAGATTTGTGATTTATTTTATGTCGTTGTCAACTTTCGAGATATGTATCGATTAACCGCAAGCATGACTTTTGTACCCAGAGCCGTTCTTTATAAAGTTACTACTGGAACGGGAATCATTCGAAGAGTAAGACTGAGCAATGAGATTAAAATTATTTTCTGAAGTAGTAAGAAATCACTGGTTCAGCATCAACGGAGTGAGAGGGGGAATCTGGGAACAAGAAGCTTGGTAGAAACACTGTAAACAATATGCTCTTGCATTCCACTGCGTGAGCGGTTATTTTGTTTCCAAAAATTTTGAAAATTAGCCAACGCCTCATGGCCCCATGCGGTGTGGAACTTGTGCTACGATTTCGAGGGAGGCCGAGGTGATGGAGTGGATAGACAACGCCCGAAGCTCCCGGCTCCTGCATTCCATTTCGATGTTTTTCAAATACATTTTCAAAATTTTCAACATTTCTTTAAACAATTTTTCATTATGGTGTTCTAAAAAATTTTTTTATATGTCAGATTGCCCTAGGATACGAGCGCATAACCCCAGGTTATGCAAGACTTTATCTTGCAGAAAATTTTCCAAAATTTATTTCAAAATGTTGTTGATGATCCCTCANGCCCCAGGTTATGCAAGACTTTATCTTGCAGAAAATTTTCCAAAATTTATTTCAAAATGTTGTTGATGATCCCTCAATATAGAGCAGTGATGTCTTTTTGGGCAATGAAGAGTTGAGGATTTTTATGATCTTGCATTCCATGCTAGGGGTTTTCTCCGAGTATTGCGTTGTCTCAGAGTCTTCCCAGATCAGATTATCATTTAATTCCTTCCTACTAGATCGTATACTTCATTATCACACATTCTGTGGCTCCATACAACATCTTCACATTCCTGGGGCCGAGGAGATGTGGTGGATAGACGACATCTTTCTTGGGGGGAGGGGTCGGAGTTTACACAGTCTTCCCAAATTCAATTATCATTTAATTCCTTCCTACTAAATCGTATACTTCATGCTCACACATACCTAGGTTCATTAGGCGACTCCACCTTCCTGGGGGATGCAGTGACGTGAAGGATAGACGACTCGCTTGTTGGGGGTTCGAGTTTTCTCAGAGTCTTCCTAAATTCGATTATCATTTAATACCTTCCTACTTGATCGTATACTTCATTCTCACGCATTATGAGGCTCCCTATGGCAACTCACCTCCCGCGGGGGCCGCGATGATTTAATTGGTAGACGACTTGCTTCCGAGGGGCCGCGGTGGTTTAACNGCAACTCACCTCCCGCGGGGGCCGCGATGATTTAATTGGTAGACGACTTGCTTCCGAGGGGCCGCGGTGGTTTAACAGATAGACAACTCCTTTAACACACACACGTACACACACATGCACACGCATGCGAACACACGCGCACATATACAAACATACACACACACTTAAACGTAATTATATGGCCGGCCATTTCACCCGAACTCGGACCATCAAGACTAATATAAGTCTCATGGTTTAACCAATTTGCATGTCAGTTCAAAGGAGATCGTGCCCAGACCACCACACTTCCTGTCCGCATAAATTATGTCGACAACAATGAAACTAACATCTTCAGATTACTTCATGGAAAGCTACTACCTAGCACCATACAGGGTATCAATGCAGGACCGAGCAACTGTGGTAAGATATGTGTGCTTCTCAGCCTCCTGGAGGAACCTAATGGTCTTCGGTTCGAGAACATTTACATATACTCGAAATCACTACAAAAACAAAGGTACTTACGCCTATCGCAAATACTACTAGCCGTGGACGGACTTGGTTATTTTCCATTTAGTGACATTGAAGCAGTCGTGCAGCCAAGTGATGCCATGCCAAACTCTGTGTTTATTTTCGACGATGTAGCAAGTGAGAAACAGGCGACAATGGAGTAGTATTTCAGCATAGGATGCCATGTAGCAGTGGATTCTATTAACCTATGTCAAACATATTCACGCAAGCCTAAAGAGCTTCTACATGACAATGCTAATTTCCTAGTCCTATTTCAAATGGATCATCTGAATTTACATCACGTCTACTCTGACCATGTTAATTCAGATATGACATTCGACAGACATAAGACATGTGTTAATGTTGCTGGCGTGAACCTCGCGGTTTCCTAGTGATAGCAAAATATTTTCCACTTTGTAAGGGGCAGTACCACAGGGTTTTTGATCANGCAACTCACCTCCCGCGGGGGCCGCGATGATTTAATTGGTAGACGACTTGCTTCCGAGGGGCCGCGGTGGTTTAACGGATAAACAACTCCTTTAACACACACACGTACACACACATGCACACGCATGCGAACACACGCGCACATATACAAACATACACACACACTTAAACGTAATTATATGGCCGGCCATTTCACCTGAACTCGGACCATCAAGACTAATATAAGTCTCATGGTTTAACCAATTTACATGTCAGTTCAAAGGAGATCGTGCCCAGACCACCACACTTCCTGTCCGCATAAATTATGTCGACAACAATGAAACTAACATATTCAGATTACTTCATGGAAAGCTACTACCTAGCACCATACAGGGTATCAATGCAGGACCGAGCAACTCTGGTAAGATATGTGTGCTTCTCAGCCTCCTGGAGGAACCTAATGGTCTTCGGTTCGAGAACATTTACATATACTCGAAATCACTACAAAAACAAAGGTACTTACGCCTATCGCAAATACTACTAGCCGTGGACGGACTTGGTTATTTTCCATTTAGTGACATTGAAGCAGTCGTGCAGCCAAGTGATGCCATGCCAAACTCTGTGTTTATTTTCGACGATGTAGCAAGTGAGAAACAGGCGACAATGGAGTAGTATTTCAGCATAGGATGCCATGTAGCAGTGGATTCTATTAACCTATGTCAAACATATTCACGCAAGCCTAAAGAGCTTCTACATGGCAATGCTAATTTCCTAGTCCTATTTCATATGGATCATCTGAATTTACATCACGTCTACTCTGACCATGTTAATTCAGATATGACATTCGACAGACATAAGACATGTGTTAATGTTGCTGGCATGAACCTCGCGGTTTCCTAGTGATAGCAAAATATTTTCCACTTTGTAAGGGGCAGTACCACAGGGTTTTTGATCANATGAACCTCGCGGTTTCCTAGTGATAGCAAAATATTTTCCACTTTGTAAGGGGCAGTACCACAGGGTTTTTGATCAGTTCATTATCGATCATCAGTGAACTATGAGCTACTCAGTTTGAAATTTCGGACATAGCAGCCTGAAGTGTGCGCAAGACAGCTCTGTTATATCTACCATCGACGGGAACTGTAGTTTCAGAGAAAAATGTGCCAAGAATCTAGCAGAGCAAAACATGACAATGTTTCAGCTAATGCATCCTTTGTTCGAAGAGCCAATGCGGAAGCTTTGTGGCCAGTGACGGCACTTTAAACTAGTATTGAGACGCATCTTCGCACACTTATGTCAGGTATGGCTCGGATCACCGNTGGCCAGTGACGGCACTTTAAACTAGTATTGAGACGCATCTTCGCACACTTATGTCAGGTATGGCTCGGATCACCGCTTTAGAGACTGCACTGAGTGGTATGTGCGAGCGAATAGCCAAAAGAGTTCATACGACCATGACAATTGAATTACAACCATTGACAGACGATGTTAAGGAACTGTCTATTTGGGTGGGAAGCTCCCCACTGTGGAAAACCGCCTNGAATTACAACCATTGACAGACGATGTTAAGGAACTGTCTATTTGGGTGGGAAGCTCCCCACTGTGGAAAACCGCCTCTTCGATACCAATACACTAACTACAAACATGGATCTGCGGCTTGCTACATTAATCGACAATGATTCCCAACTGACTGCCTTTACTACCGGAGATGCACTCACTTCTTGGAGGCCGTTGTGACGTGATGGATAGACGACTCGTTTCTTGGAAGCCACAGTGGTGAGGTGGATAGACGACTCGCTTCCTAGGGAACGTGGCAGTTTCGTTGGCCCACAGTAGTGTGGTGGATATATGACACTCTTATTGGTGCCATGGTGGTGCGGTGGATAGACGACTCGATTCCAGGTTGATGTGGCAGTTAAGTGGATAGACGACTCGCTTCCTGGGTCCCGTGGTGNGGTGGATAGACGACTCGATTCCTGGTTGATGTGGCAGTTAAGTGGATAGACGACTCGCTTCCTGGGTCCCGTGGTGTTACGGTGGATATACGACTCGATTATTGGGGCCACAGTGGTGCTGTGGATAGATGACCCGCTTCTAGGCAGATGCAGTGGTGCGGCGGATAGACAACTCGCTTTTTGGGACACGGTGTGATACAGAGGATAGACGACTGGCTTCCTGGGAGGTGCGGCAGTGAGATGGACAGACGACTTGCTTCCTGGAGCTCGCAGTGGTGCGGTTTGTACATGTGTTGACCATGCAGCGTAACTGACATCCTCCCGAGGGCGAGCGAGCAGCATACAGAGAAGACAACTTTCTCTTCCACGCCAACACCTGTCATATTGGCTGAAAANGGTGGATAGACGACTCGATTCCAGGTTGATGTGGCAGTTAAGTGGATAGACGACTCGCTTCCTGGGTCCCGTGGTGGTGCGGTGGATATACGACTCGATTATTGGGGCCACAGTGGTGCTGTGGATAGATGACCCGCTTCTAGGCAGATGCAGTGGTGCGGCGAATAGACAACTCGCTTTTTGGGACACGGTGTGATACAGAGGATAGACGACTGGCTTCCTGGGAGGTGCGGCAGTGAGATGGACAGACGACTTGCTTCCTGGAGCTCGCAGTGGTGCGGTTTGTACATGTGTTGACCATGCAGCGTAACTGACATCCCCCCGAGGGCGAGCGAGCAGCATACAGAGAAGACAACTTTCTCTTCCACGCCAACACCTGTCATATTGGCTGAAAANTCCCGAGGGCGAGCGAGCAGCATACAGAGAAGACAACTTTCTCTTCCACGCCAACACCTGTCATATTGGCTGAAAAATCAAAAGTCTCATCCCTGACGAAACTGATGGTCTACCATAAAGGACACTGATCGCACACAAGGATAAAGGAGTCTTAAATATTATGACACGTTCTCGAAAGTGACTCGTCACTGACGAAGCTGGCCGCCTATCATAAATAACACTACCAGACACAACGATAAAAGAGCCTAACATGTTATGCGAGGCTCTCGAAAGTGTCTCGTCACTGACGAAGCTGGCTGCCTATCATAAAGAACGATAACACACACAGATAAAGGGGCCTAAATTGTAATGCGAGGCTCTCGAAAGTGTATCGTAATTGACGAAGCTGACAGTCTATCATAAAGGATACCACCACACACAATGATAAAGGTGCCTAACATTATATGCGACGTTCTCGAAAGTGTCTCGTCATTGACGAAGCTGATGGCATATTATAAAGGGCACTGCTGCCACACGCAACGATAAAGGGACCTAATATGTTTCACATGGCTCTTGAACCATTAGTTATGCGAGAGAGACATCACTACTNCACGCAACGATAAAGGGACCTAATATGTTTCACATGGCTCTTGAACCATTAGTTATGCGAGAGAGACATCACTACTGCATGAAATTGCAAACACATATAAAATTATTATAAAACCAATAGTTGTATACATTTAACAACCTATGTATATTGTAGCATTTTGCGTAGGCTATGTATACATTNAATTATAAAACCAATAGTTGTATACATTTAACAACCTATGTATATTGTAGCATTTTGCGTAGGCTATGTATACATTATGTTATGTTAAACGAAGAAATTTCAGTCGGGAAGTGCGGGAACGATAAGGTCAACATGATTATACTGTGATTCAAACTGACAAAAATAATATGAAAAGGAAAATGTTTATTTAAGAACAAACACTGAAAAGCCAAAAAAACTGGTACACCTGCCTAATATCGTGTAGGGCCCGCGCGAGCACGCAGGAGTGTTGCAGGACGATGTGGCATGGACTCGACTTATATCTGAAGGTATGCAGGAGGCATTGTAATCTGCACCTTTTTTGAGAAAGGGTTGCATGTCTGTCACTTTTAATGATTCTCGTCAGTCGGCGTTTGTCCGGTTCATTCACGACCTTTTTCAGGCTGCAGCGATGTCGAAGATTTTATGTTTTACAGGATTTCCGATATTCACGGTACACTCGTGAAATAGTCATATGCTAAAATCCCCATTTTATCGCTACCTCGGAGATGCAATGTCCCATATCTCGTGCGCCGACTGTAAAACCACGTTCAAACTCAAATAAATATTTATAACCTGCCATTGTAGACACAGTGACCGATCTAGCAACTTTGCCAGACACTTTTTGTCTTATATAGGTGCTGCCGACCGCATCACCTTACTCTGATTGGTTCCATACCTCTGTTATTTGCATATGCACGCCTATACCAGTTTTTTGACTCTCTAGTGTATAAGCAAACATAATGTAAAATGATCATCANTTATTTGCATATGCACGCCTATACCAGTTTTTTGACTCTCTAGTGTATAAGCAAACATAATGTAAAATGATCATCAGTTCGTTGTCGAGCATGGTGGAAGAGAGCAGGTTGTTACTACCACTACTACATTCATATACTACTATGAACCTGTACTCTGCTACAATATTAAGATGGAAACAATGGTTGAACACTTACCAGTTGCAAAAGTANCTACTACTATGAACCTGTACTCTGCTACAATATTAAGATGGAAACAATGGTTGAACACTTACCAGTTGCAAAAGTAAGAATCTGTGAAGAGACGTTAAATGCACCACAGTATCATTGCCACTGCTGCGATTGTATACTCTGCTACAATACGAAGACGGAATCAAGGGCTGAAGACCTACCATATGTAACACCGACAACAGCACGGGAACCTGAAGAGTCGTTGCAAGCAATACGCTATCATTTCACGATTATTTAAATACTTTTTTAAAAGTTGTCGTGCACGCAGACATGAAAGTTGCCATTCCAAGTTCAGCCCAGCATTAAAATTGTTCCACTGTGATAACTGCGATGCCGTGTTAACCCGCAATGATCACCTATATAGTCATAACAAGATGTGTAAAGGCCACGTTTGCCATTCATCGGGAAGCGAGTGCCAGTATTGTGGCAAGACATTCGGAAACCGTACCACTACCAAAGATCATGAAGATACCGACTATAAAAATATCACTGTCTACAAGACATACCCAAGCATCAACTGCTTTATGGTATATGCGAATAGGAGTGGCATAAATTTTCACAGCAGGAAAGGTTTTGCAAAAACACTTACCATAAATGTATCGCTTCAATTAAGAATATTTTGAGCACATATAAAATAATATGTATACTTATTATGACAAGTCTGTAAATAGAAGTTAATGGAATGTAAACTATTTCTTTATTATTACTCATTTATCATCTAGGTACACCCGTGTNAGTCTGTAAATAGAAGTTAATGGAATGTAAACTATTTCTTTATTATTACTCATTTATCATCTAGGTACACCCGTGTCTTCACGCATGACTGTAATTCAACGTGCAGAACACTTACCTATGCGTACAGTATATTCATACAGACGCAAAACAGATATAAATGAAATGTAAAGGAAACAAGTCATATGCACNAGTCTGTAAATAGAAGTTAATGGAATGTAAACTATTTCTTTATTATTACTCATTTATCATCTAGGTACACCCGTGTGTTCACGCATGACTGTAATTCAACGTGCAGAACACTCACCTATGCGTACAGTATATTCATACAGACGCAAAACAGATATAAATGAAATGTAAAGGAAACAAGTCATATGCACTCACCAAACAGCACATATTGCACAAGGTTCGGATGCCTAACGTTCTTTAGATGATGATGATGCTAGACGATACCTGACTGCCCCGATTAGTAGAACAGACATTCCACCCTAGTTTTATCATATTCCTTCTTAGAACCTTTCACCTGACATCCTTGCGGGGCGAGTCTCATACTGTGCCATTCTACATTGATTTCCCCATATTCATTCCGGTCTCCTTTCACATATTGTCCTTACGGGGGCATGAGACATGCTCTATCATTCCACCTTAGTTTTCTCATATACCTTCCATGCAACTTTCTTATATTAACACTAACGTGTTTTAATGTAACTATTTTATATTTGTTATGTAGGAAGAGACTTTGTTTGAATGATAGCAATTACTATGTACTCTGGAGGCTGCAGTTTTCAAGTGTGTAGTGTGAGAGACGAATCATAAACAAGGTGCAAGTACCATGTAGACAGAAGGTCACAGCTGCTGGACTAGTCATACACAAACTAAAACTACAAGTAACCCATGCTAATATTAGGTTCACGTCCATCACTAGGAAAAGAAAAAAAGCAGATTTTGTCAAAGTCTGTAAAATAATTAATAGTCGTCTGTATAGTTCCAAGTATCGAACTCAGTTCTCTATATATGTAGTATATTCATACAGATCACACACACATACGAGTTTTCAATCTAACCATCAATGTGTTCAACAAGTACATGGAAAACAATGCAGTAACTGTGGCAAGACCTTCTGTAAAAGTTGCAATGCACGACGGCATGAACAGAGTGAGTGCCAAAAAATACGGCCTCCAGAATTCTAGTATGTGATATGTGTGGTGCGACATTTGGTAGAAGTGGCAATCTAAAGAGACATACTGGTATATGTAAAGGTAACACACCTTTACTGGGCACAAGTCAGCAAGCATTGAACTTATTGATGCAAGATAATACAATAGCTGGCCATTATATTGATTCATTGTGTAAACTATTGATTGTTCCATCAGCCATCACATTATCCGGACACGCATCAAGTTCCAAAACATTTTGTGAANGACATACTGGTATATGTAAAGGTAACACACCTTTACTGGGCACAAGTCAGCAAGCATTGAACTTATTGATGCAAGACAATACAATAGCTGGCCATTATACTGATTCGTTGTGTAAACTATTGATTGTTCCATCAGCCATCACATTATCCGGACACGCATCAAGTTCCAAAACATTTTGTGAAGAAGGAATTACGACTGTTGCAGACGTTTAGTGCAAACCATACAGATCGTCCAACGATGCGAACAACAAACATGTATTGCTATAATGTAAGATGAAAAACGAAGATGTTACAACTATCCAGGACATCGAGCACGAAAGTGTGACCACCAAGTCCGCTGGTGATGATGCGAAATATACATATTCTACTGACGATGATAAAGTAACTGCGTCTGCAAAGCAAAAGTGTAAACACGATGCTTAAGAAGATGGCTACTTGAATTTGAGACAGAACAAACGCACATTCGAACCAAGTACTCAGGCTCAGAGGTATCTCACAAACTACTCATCACAGAATAACAAAGATGCTGACGTGTATTGTGAACCATTTGCGAAGAAAGAATTTACAACTAACCAGGACAATGAGAACAAATATGTGACCTCCAAATCTACACCATATGCTACTGATGAAGTGCTGACATCTGCAATGCGAAAGCATAAATATGTTGCTGAAGATAAGAGCAACTTGAAGTTGGGACAGAAGAAACGAAGATTCTAATAGTAGAAACCATGTCACCACCGGTAAAAACCTGTATTATGGTTATAAAAACAATCGTGCGCTGCGAAAACACCCCGACGGGTCCCTACTTCATACTCTTGATTTCGAAGCGAGAGTCGTCCCTGCGACGAAAGCCTGATGGAAGGCGAGAGCATGACATTTGTGTACTGACTGACAAAATGTCTGCCAAAAAGCAATTTTTTGGGAATTTTTAAATTTTGACCTTGACCTTTGTTGGCCACCATGGAATGATAGAGGGAAAAATAAATATAACCATGACATTGATTTTCGATCATTTTATTTGACCTTGACCATGACCTTTGATTACATCAAAGGCATTCTCAAGGAAAATATGAATTTGACCTTGACCTTGACCTCCAAAAATCACAGAATAATCACTAACGAAGTTCTTACGATCACTATCACGATCACTATCACGAACATGGTCGCGAAGCTGAAGACAGGAGCACGCTCCCGTCTTCTGCCGTGAAGTTCAGTATGATGGCCAGCTATTGTATTGTCTTGCATCAAAAAGTTCAATGCTTGCTGACTTTTGCCCAGTAAAGGTGTGTTACCTTTACATATACCAGTATGTATATTTAGATTGCCACTTCTACCAAATGTCGCACCACACATATCGCATGAAGGTAATCTGGAGGCCGTGTCTTTTGGCACTCACTCTGATCATGCTGCAGTGCCTTGCAACTTTTACAGAAGATCTTGCTACAGTAACTGCAGGGTTTTCCATGTACTTGTTGAACATATTTATGGTTGGATTGAAGCCTCGTACGTGTG
Organism: Clitarchus hookeri; assembly: GCA_002778355.1. Lineage (NCBI taxonomy): Eukaryota > Metazoa > Arthropoda > Insecta > Phasmatodea > Phasmatidae > Clitarchus > Clitarchus hookeri. Next base: position 134,488 of record NQII01003385.1, on the reverse strand, counting down.
TGTGTGTGTGATCTCTATGAATATACTACATGTATAGGGAACTGAGTTCGATACTTGGAACTATACAAATGACTATTAATTCTTTTACAGGCTTTGACAAAACCTGCTTTTTTCTTTTCCTCGTGGGTTATGATAAATGAATAACACTAAAATAATTTATATACTTATACCATTTTTTACAGACTTGCGAGAAGAGTCACATTAAACTGTATTATTCCGGCATGGAGGTAGTGTGTGTATGTGCATGTGTGCGTACGTATATGTTACTTGTAGTTTGTGTATGACTCGTCCAGCGGCTGTGACTTTCTGTGTACATGGTACTTTCATCTTGTTTATGATTCGTCTGTCACCCTACATACTTGACGACTGCAGTCTCCAGAGTACATAGTAATTGTTATCATTCAAACAAAATCTCTCCCTACATAACCAATAGCCAAGGGTTACATTAAAACATGTACATGTTAATATAAGAAAGATACAGGGAAGGAATATGAGAAAAATAAGGTGGAATGACAGAGCATGCGTCACGTCCCCGTCACGACGATAGGTGAAAGGAGACGGGAAAGAATGTGAGAAAATCAAGGTATAATGGCAGAGTATGAGACTCGCCCCCGCCAGGACGCCAGGTGAAAGGTGCTCAGAAGGAATATGATAAAACTAGGTTGGAATGTCTGTTTTACTGATCGGGGTGGTCACGTCTCGTCTAGCATCATCATAATCCAAAGCATTGTACGGCATCCGACACTTATGCAATATGTGCTGTTTGGTGAGTGCTTATAACTTGTTTCCTTTTAATTTCATTTATATCTGTTTTGCATCTGTATAAATATACTGCACGCATAGGTGAGTGTTCTGCACGTTGAATTTGAGTCATGTGTGTCGACACGGGTGTACCTAGAAGATAATGAATAATAATAAAGAAATAATTTCCATACTTTTACCTTTATTTACAGACTTGTCATAATATGTATACATATTATTTTATATGTGCTCAGCATATTCTTAATTGAAGCTAAACATTTATGGTAAGTGTTATGCAAAACAATTCCTGCTGTGAGCATTCAAGCCACTCCTATTCGCATATATCATACATCAGTTGATGCTTGGGTAGGTCTTGTAGACTCGCTTCCCAATGAATGACAAACATGACCTTTGCATTTTTTGTTATGTCTATACAGACTATCACTGTAGGTAAAAACATCATCACTGTTATCATAGTGGAACACTTTGTATTCTAGGCATCACAGTTGTTCGCCCGGTATGCTAATTAGTATTGTTCGTCTCGGGTTGTATCAGTTGATGACTGCTAGATGTGGTACAAAACTATAGTATGGTTGGTGGACTGAAATAGAAGTAGCTCGTGCTATTTGTTTATATATGTCTGGCAGGTTGTAAGTGAATGTCTTGATACAATACTTCCAACTTATTTATCAATGAATAACCAACATTATAAGACTATTGCTGTGGGCGTACATGTAATGACTGCTTTCATGTTGTTGCGATGTAAGGCGTAAATCTACAGAGCCCCTTGGCGGTGTAGTTTCAAATGGTAAGTTTTCAACCAATGTTTATATTGTAGCATTGCAAGTGATCGTGGTGATGTATGTAGATGTGGGGTTTTGCTTTTATACTATTAACATGGCATGATGGTTCCAGTTGTCCATCTCGGGTTGTCGTAGCATTATCTGCTTGTTACCTACTTATAAATGTCCGACATGCCGCAGGTATTTGAGATGAACATACATTGTGTACGGTCATGTACGAAACAATATTTTGTTGGAGATATGGTTCATTGTAATTTTCGCATGAAGCTCGATATTTAAGTATGTACATTTATAATACAAAAATGATTTTAATTACGTATCACGTTGTATTTATTTTACCTTTGAAATTATCTGACTCTCTATGTGGTTTGAACCTGAGATACCTTATTCATCTCGAATTATTTATTTACATGTATGTTTTCACATTTATTTGGTTCGGAAATTTACAGTCAACTATGCTTATAAGTATGCTTAGGACATGTATATCAATGTAGTAATTTTCGTTGACAGGAGTGAGAGCATATGTGTGTATTGCTCAAGCAGCCTCTGATAGTGAACTGAGTTCGAGACATGACACTATACAAAAACTATTAATTATCTTTCAGACTTTTGACAAAATCCGGTTTTTTCCTGGTGGTGGAGGTTAACCTTAAATTAGCACAGAATAAGATAAATGAATAACATATAAATTATTTATATACTTTTACCTTTATTTACAGACTGGACATAATAAGAATACGTAATCATATTTTACACATGCTTTATATATTCTTCATTCGAGCGAAACATTTATGGTGCCTGTTTTTAAAGAACAATTCCTGCTGTGAACATACAAGCTTCTCTTATTCTTACAACAGTTAACGCATGAGTAGGTCTTGTAGATGATATCAAATGTAAAGTTACTTTCTTCATGTTGTTTGGCACTGACACTGTTACTGAATGTGTTGCCACAATACAAGCACCTGCTTACCGATGAACTGCAAACATGGCCTTTGCACGTCTTGTTATGACTATATAGGTTTTCACTGTGGTTAAATACGGCATCGCAGTTATCACAGTGGAACATCTTGTATGATGGGCTGAACATGCAAAGGCAACTTTAGTGATAGCTTGCATGAAAAAATTTTACTAAACGTATTTCCACAATAGTGACATTGATATCAAATTGCGTGCAATGACTCTTCATGCCCCTTACTGTTGTCGATGTTACAGATGGTAGGTCTTCAGCCCTTGATTCCGTCTTCGTATTGTAGCAGAGTATACAATTGCAGTAGTGACAATGATACTGTATAGCATGTAACATCTCTTCACAGATTCTTGATGTTGCAAATGTTAAGTCTTGAACCATTGTTTCCATCTTAATATTGTATCAGAATACAGGTTCGTAGTAGTAGATAAATGTAGTAGTGGTAGTAACAGCCTGCTTTCCTTCACCCTGCACGTCAATGAAATATGTTCATTTTACATAATGCTTGCTTACATATGCTTTAAATATTTTCCTTCTCATTTTATTTTTACNTCAATGAAATATGTTCATTTTACATAATGCTTGCTTACATATGCTTTAAATATTTTCCTTCTCATTTTATTTTTACATCAGTTTGAATTAGAGTATAGTCATGTTGAGCTTATCGTTCCTGCACTTCCCTGCAGAAATTGCTTCGTTAACATAATGTAATGTATACATTGCTTACATAATACGCTACAATATACATAGTTTGTTAAATGTGTATAAGTATTTGTTTTACAAATTTTTTATGTGTTTGCAACATCGTGTAGAAGTGATGTCTCTCTTGCGTAACTAAGTGTTCGAGAGCCATGTGTAACATATTTGGTCCCTTTAACTTTGTGTGTGTCAGCATAGCCCTTTATGATAGGATGTCAGCTTCGTCAGTGAAGATACAATTTCAAAAGCCTAGCATAATGTTAGACTCCTTTTAATTGTGTGTGGTAGCATTCTTTATGATAGGCTGTCAGCTCCATCAGTGATGGTACACTTTCTAGAGCTTTGTGTAACACTTTAAGTACCTTTATCGGTGTGTGGTATTGTTCTTTATGATAGGTAGCAGGCTTCGTCAATGACGAGACACTTTCGAGAGCCTCGCATAATGTGTTAGGCCCCTTTATAATTGTGTGCGGTAGCATCCTTTATGATAGGCTGTCAGTGACGATACACTTTCGGGAGCCTTGCATATCATGATAGGCTTCTTTATAATTGTGTGCAATAGCATCCTTTATGATGGGCTGTCAGCTTTGTCAGCTTCGATAAACTTTCGAGAGCTTNTCAATGAAATATGTTCATTTTACATAATGCTTGCTTACATATGCTTTAAATATTTTCCTTCTCATTTTATTTTTACGTCAGTTTGAATTAGAGTATAGTCATGTTGAGCTTATCGTTCCTGCACTTCCCTGCATAAATTGCTTCGTTAACATAATGTAATGTATACATTGCTTACATAATATGCTACAATATACATAGTTTGTTAAATGTGTATAAGTATTTGTTTTACAAATTTTTTATGTGTTTGCAACATCGTGTAGAAGTGATGTCTCTCTTGCGTAACTAAGTGTTCGAGAGCCATGTGTAACATATTTGGTCCCTTTAACTTTGTGTGTGTCAGCATAGCCCTTTATGATAGGATGTCAGCTTCGTCAGTGAAGATACAATTTCAAAAGCCTAGCATAATGTTAGACTCCTTTTAATTGTGTGTGGTAGCATTCTTTATGATAGGCTGTCAGCTCCATCAGTGATGGTACACTTTCTAGAGCCTTGTGTAACACTTTAAGTACCTTTATCGGTGTGTGGTATTGTTCTTTATGATAGGTAGCAGGCTTCGTCAATGACGAGACACTGTCGAGAGCCTCGCATAATGTGTTAGGCCCCTTTATAATTGTGTGCGGTAGCATCCTTTATGATAGGCTGTCAGTGACGATACACTTTCGGGAGCCTTGCATAACATGATAGGCTTTTTTATAATTGTGTGCAATAGCATCCTTTATGATGGGCTGTCAGCTTTGTCAGCTTCGATAAACTTTCGTGAGCTTTGCATTACATGTTAGGCTCCTCTATCATAGTGTGCGGCAGTGTTTTTTTATGATAGGCTGGCAGGTTCGTCAGGGACTAGTCGTTTTCGAGAAGCTCGCATAACATTTTAGGCCCCTTTATCGTTGTGTGGAAGCAATTTACTTTATGATAGACCATCTGCATCGTCAGTGATGAGATTCTTTCCATTCTTCAGTCAAGATGACCGGTGCTGGCGTAGAAGAAAAAGTTGTCTTCTGTGGATGCTGCTCGCTCGCCCTCGGGCGGTTCTCAGTAATGCTGCATGGTCAACACATCTACAAACCACTCCACTATAAGCTCCAGGAAGCAAGTCGTATGTCCACCACACCACCACACCTCCCAGGAAGCAAGTCGTCTATATGCGGCACCACTGCAGCTCCCAAGAAGCGAGTCGTCTTTCCACCGCACCATCGTGGCCCCAATAAGCGAGTCGTCTATCCACAGCACCATCGCATCCGCAATAAGAGAGTCGTCTATCCGCAGCACCACCGCGGACCCCAGGGGGTGAGTCGTCTATCAACTAAACTGTCATGTCCCCCAGGAAGCGAGTCGTCTACCCACCACACCTACACGCCTCCTAAGAAAATAGTTGTCTACCCGCCGCACCACCACAGATGCTAAGAAGTGAGTAGTCTATCCACGGCACCACAGAGGCCCCAATAAGCGATTCGTCTATCCATAGTACCACCGCGGCCCCAATAAGTGACTCGTCTATCCACCATGTTAATGCGGTCTCCAGTAAGTGAGTCCACTATCCACCACGTCACCACGGCCACCAAGCAGCGACAATCGGGGATTCGTCGCGTGGACACCTGGAATGCATGAGCGTGATGTAGGGACCAGGGAAGTGTCTATCCAACAAACCAGTGGTCTCCAGGAAGCGAGTCTTCTATCCACCACTTCACTGTGGCTCCCAGGATGTGAGTCGTCTATCCACCACTTCACCGTGGTCCCCAGTAAGCTAGTCATCTATCCACCACGTTACCATGGCCTCCAAGATGTGATTGCATATCCAGTAGTAAAGGCAGTCAGTTGGGATACATTGTCGATTAATGTACCAACCCACAGATCCATGTTAGTAGTTAGTATATTGGTATCGAAGATGCGGTCTTCCACAGTGGCGAGCTTCCCACCCAAATAGACAGTTCCTTAACATCGTCTGTCAATGGTGGAATTCACTTGTCATGGTCGTATGAATTCTTTTGGCTATTCACTCGCACACACCACTAAGTGCACTCTCTAAAGCGATGGTCCAAGCCATACCTGACATTAGTGTGCGAAGATGCGTCTCAATACTAGTTTGAAGTGCCGCCACTGACTGCAACTCTTCCACAGTGATGCTTCGAACAAAGAATACATTAGCAGCATCGCAGTTATGTTTCGCGCTTCCGAGATTCTTGGCTCGTTTTCCTCCGAAACTACAGTTCCCATCGATAGTAAATATAATACAGCTTTCTGGCGCACACTTCAGGCCGCTATGGCCGAACTTGGATACTGATTAGCTCATAGTTCACTGCTAATCGATAGTATACTGATCAATGCGCCTGCAGTACTGCCCCTTTGAAAGTGGAAAATATTTTGCTATCACCAGGAAACCGCGAGGTTCGCGTCAGCAACATTTACACATGTCTTTAAGTCTGTCGAATGTCATATCAGAATTAACATGGTCAGAGTAGACATGACATAAATTCAGATGATCCATATGAAATAGGACTAGGAAATAAGCATTGTCATGTAGCAGATGTTTAGGTAAGCATCAATACGTTTGACATAGGTCAATCGAATCCACTGCTACATGGTGTCCTATGCTCAAATACTGCTGCATTGTAGCCTGTTTCTCACTTGCTTCATTGTCGAAAATAAATACAGAGTTTTGTAAGGCACACTTTGCTGCACGACTGCTTCATTGTCACTAAATGGAAAATAANCGTCGAAAATAAATACAGAGTTTTGTAAGGCACACTTTGCTGCACGACTGCTTCATTGTCACTAAATGGAAAATAACCAAGTCCGTCCACGGCTTGTAGTATTTGCGATAGGCGTAAGCACTTTGGCTGTTGTAGTGATATCGAGTATAGGTAAATGTTCTCGAGCCGAAGACAGTTGGGTTCCTCCAGGAGGCTGAGAAGCACACATGTCTTGCCGCAGTTGCTCAGGTCTGCTATGATACCCAATATGGTGCTATGTAGTAGCTTTCCATGAAGTAATCTGAAGACGTTAGTTTCATTGTCGTCAACGTCACTGATGCAGACAGGAAGCATGGTGGTCTGTGGCATGATCACCATTGAACTGATATGTAAATTGGTTAAACCATGTAACTTCTAATAGTCTTGAATGTCCGATTTCAGGTAATAGGGCCAGCCACATAGTTACTGAAGAGGTTGTGCATGTATGTGTATGCATGTGTGTGTGAGCATGTGTGTGNGGTAAGCATCGATACGTTTGACATAGGTCAATCGAATCCACTGCTACATGGTGTCCTATGCTCAAATACTGCTGCAGTGTAGCCTGTTTCTCACTTGCTTCATTGTCGAAAATAAATACAGAGTTTTGTAAGGCACACTTTGCTGCACGACTGCTTCATTGTCACTAAATGGAAAATAACCAAGTCCGTCCACGGCTTGTAGTATTTGCGATAGGCGTAAGCACTTTGGCTGTTGTAGTGATATCGAGTATAGGTAAATGTTCTCGAGCCGAAGACAGTTGGGTTCCTCCAGGAGGCTGAGAAGCACACATGTCTTGCCGCAGTTGCTCAGGTCTGCTATGATACCCAATATGGTGCTATGTAGTAGCTTTCCATGAAGTAATCTGAAGACGTTAGTTTCATTGTCGTCAACGTCACTGATGCAGACAGGAAGCATGGTGGTCTGTGGCATGATCACCATTGAACTGATATGTAAATTGGTTAAACCATGTAACTTCTAATAGTCTTGAATGTCCGATTTCGGGTAATAGGGCCAGCCACATAGTTACTGAAGAGGTTGTGCATGTATGTGTATGCATGTGTGTGTGAGCATGTGTGTGTGTGTGCATGTGTGCATGCGTGTATGTTAATGGTGTTGTCTACCCACCAAACCACTGTGGCACCTCGGAAGCAAGTCGTCTACCCACCATGTCATCGTGGCCCACCGGGTAGGTGGAGTCGCCATATGCAGTCTCAGAATGTGTGAGCATGAAGTATATGATATAGTATGAAGGAATTGGATGATAATAAAATTTGGGAAGACTCTGAGAGAACTCCGAACCCCCCAAGAAGCGAGTCGTCTACCCACCATATCACCGCCACCCTAGCAAGGTGGAGTAACTGTTGGGAGCCTAGGAATGCATGAGCATAAAGTATATTATCTAGTAGGAACGAATTAAATGGTAATCGAATTTTGGAAGACTTTGAGAAAACCTCCCTATCAAAATAATCGCATTTGGGAAAACTCTGAGAAAACTCAATACTCGGAGAAAAACCCCCTAGCATGGAATGCAAGAGCATAAAAATCCTCAAATCCTCATTGCCCAAAAAGGAGTCACTGCCTCATATTAAGGGATCATTAAAAATGTATGACAAAACATTTGGGAAATGTTGTGGAAGATCAAGTCTCGCACAGCCTGGGGCTATGCCACTCCATCACCGTGGGCCCCTTCGAAATGCTAGCACAAGTCCCGCACCGCCTGCGACTATGGGGCATTGTTTTAGGGACACCCGCATAGCCTGGACCGATGTAATGAGGCGTCGTTGTAGGGACATGCCGGAGGCTATGTTGCTCTACAAAATGGCCGCCATGGAATGTTCGAGGAAAAACATTTTTAAAAAAAGTTAGAATTTTTTTTAAAATTACATTTATGATCATTTTGGAAACAAAATGGCCGCCGTCACAGTGGAATGCAAGATCATGATGTTTACAGTTTTCCTACCAAGCTTGTGGCTCCCTACTCCCCCCTCTGCAGCCTTCAATGCTAAACCGGCTATTTCTAAATACTTTCTGAAATAATATAGTCTAAGAGGACTATGATTTTTCCGAAGTTATGCAATGTGTATGGGCCCCTGCCATTCTGTAAGCTATTTTCTTCTGCTTGATTTATATCCAATATTGGATGAGGAGGAATATGCAGTGTGGATTGGTGTGTGGATTGTTATATATTGGTGTGTGGATTGGTGTGTGGGTTGGTGTGGATTGCTGTGTGGATTGATGTGGATTGGTGTATGGATTCGCACGAGGATTGGATTAGTGTGTGGATGGTGTGTGGATTGGTTTGCGGATTTTTTTGTGGATATGTGTGGATTGGTGTGTGGATTGGTGTGCATTAGTGTGTGGTTGGTGTATGGATTGGTGTGTGGATTGCAGCGGATTGCTGTGTGGATTTATGTGGATTGTTATGTTGATTTGTTTGTTTATTGGTGTGTGTATTGGTATGTGGATTGCAGTGTGAATTGCTGTGTGGATTGGTGTAACTGGTGTGGATTGAAGTGTGGTGCTGATTGTGGTGCATGTGTTGCAGATTGTGATGCATGTGGTGTTGTTTGTGGTATTTGTGGTGCATGTGGTGCTGATTGTGGTGTGTGGTGCTTATTGTGATGCATATGGTGCATGTGGTGCTGTTCTGGTGCATGTGGTGCATATAGTGGTGTTTGGTACTGATTATGGTGCTGATCGTGGTGCATGTTGTGCTCATTATGGTGTGTGTGGTACTGATTATGGTGTGTGTGGTACTTATTGTGGTGCATGAGATGCTGATTGTGGTGCTGATTGTGGTGCATGTGGTGCTGATTGTGGTGCATGTGGTGCTGATTGTGGCGNGGTGTGTGTGGTACTGATGATGGTGTGTGTGGTACTTATTGTGGTGCATGAGATGCTGATTGTGGTGCTGATTGTGGCACATGTGGTGCTGATTATGGTTCATTGTTCATGTGGTTATGATTTTGGTGAGTGTTGGGCATATTGTGGTGCTAATTTTGGTGAGTGTGTGTTTGACATATGAGCGACATTTTAAAGTATCATTGGTTTCATTTGTATAATAAAAATATTCACATTTAATTTTATATGGTAAAGAGGGGTTCAAGCCAGCATTTATTTACAAAATTTGGTACACAGAATTAATTATATAGCATTCGAAAGGGATTAACGTAACTCTAAAATCTCATGGCCCTGGTAATGCAGTGGCTGCAATATGTTCTATTTTTTGTGCAATCGTAAAGTGTTTCCTATACATATCTATGAGGTTAAATGGTGGGGAATAATTGGTGATGCTGGCTTGTGTGATAACTAAAGCAGAAGGCAAATCGCACTTATTTCAGATGTAGATAATTTCCGTCCTTCGTACATTGTTAGAAAATCGACTTCCAAGCACATACACTTGTAATAGGTAATTATGAGAGATTTCAACATGGCTGGAATTTCCATGTACTGAATATGCCATGCATCCCTCCTTAGTCCATGTGTCTGGAACAATTTGTGACGGTACGCATGTCGAGGTGCTTTTATGGACACTGATAAAAAAGTGGAAGCTTTGGTATTATCGGCGTCATCGTCGCTGTACAAGAGTGAAATTTGCTTAATGGTGAAATAGCTTTGCAGACTATATGCCTGAATATTGCAATACATTTAATACAATTTTTGTTATAAAAAAATTAGTTCACATGCATATGAAAAAAAAAATTTCTTCAAAAATTTTTACAAGTTCTCCATAAACTTTATTCATGCCTATACACATCGGGCACCTATGTTCCGTGTTTGCTTGCTCGTCGCTGGGTCGTGCTTGCAAATTAACGTCCTCGACTGGGACAGTTTCCGCAGGGTCTGACTGACTGGTCTGTTTGTGTGGTTCGTACCTATAGATAATAATGATAAGCACCTAAAGCCTGCCAACTTGCCCGCATGTGATGTCTCAATAGCTGCGTACGATTGGCCAGCTTCAATCACTTGGCAACTCGGTGATTGGCTGGTCGATGTCAGAACAATGTCTTAATGGTGTACTATGATTGGTTCAATATCAATATGATGGCAAAGGGCTTGCATACGCTTATATTAAAAGCAATGGGGTGTCCGCTGAGAGGCTTAGTTTGACAATTGCTAAAGTGAAAGTTGGATCGTCTAGGATAGCTTCTACACCAGGTAATCCATGGTCAGTTATGTTAAAGTGGAGTGGATATTACCTGCCAATGGTTTCTCACCATCGATTTCTTCTTCGAGTGAGGTGTTTCCTGTTTTACCAGTGTCATAAACTTCTTCAGCAGTGATGCCTACATCACTAGCAGCTTCTAAAGCCTCCAGTGCAGTACCGTCGTTTCATAGTGGTATGATGCCTTCGACTTTTTCAGCTGTGACACCTACATCACTACCAGCATCTACTGTCACCACTGCTGCACGATCATCTACAGATAGTACAATACGATCGGTTTATCTTCAATGGAGCCATCAAAATTTTCGGCTGAGGTACCTAGAGCACCATTGCTGGCGTTACCTGCTTCTTATGCTCCAGAACCTATATCTCCAACAGGTCCGTCCGAGTCTTTTCCTGAACCACTACGTCGTCGTCAGTGTCACCTTGTGATTAGACATTTGTTTTCCGCCAAAATGTATGGTGATATGGACGCTTTAATTAAGCTAGAAATCCCTGTTGCATGTCATATTTTTGTGACAGGTGTGGTAAGCAGTTCAGCTGTAGAGACAATTTACTTATACATGCAAAGACCCGTAAAGGAGAAGTGCATTTCTCATCAGTACCTCGGTACCAGGTTTGCTGCAAGCAGGTCTCTTGTGACTTTACTACATGTCCTCAAAAATGTATTTACCTACATTACCTGCACTGCACAGTGTGTTGGTGTATTAAATGTCACGTTCTTTTCGCACAAGGACAACACGAGTGTGAATAGTTAGATGCACAAATGACTGTTACCTACAACAATGTTGCATATATTGAGATGCATGTACATCGGAAAATATCATAATATTTTTCAAGGACATAAGCAACTGTATGAAATTAGTTGAATAAAACAAATACCTGTGAATAAAATTGTGTTTTATTACATGTTAACCTAATTTGTGAGAAGAAATTAAAACATAAAAGCCACAGAAATAAAATACATTTAATTAAACGTACTGTATAAAGTACCATTTAACTATATGTACAATTAAATAAATAAATAAAAAATAATTTTAAAATTGAACATCTCAAAAAATTTTATGAAAAATATAGATTTAATAAATTATACAGATAGTCACAGTCCCGCATCTTGCATGTAAGTATAATGCTCATTGGAAAAAAATTCTAATTATGATGAAAATTACAGATTTTCTTATGCTTAAAAAAATTATGCTTTTCGTCAGCTCGCCTGGAGGCTGAATCCACAGAGTGGGTGCTGACAGATCGCCAGGTGGCAAAATCGAGAAATTACCACTGCCTGGTTGGTAAATTAGCAATTAATACACTAGCATCACCTAGGTCTTGAAAATTAAAACCAATAACATATGAAAAAAATTACCAATAGGACTGCATACGACGGAATAGCTTTGGGTGAGGGGGTGGAGCCCTGCCGACTAATTGGTCGAACGAAGGAGAGTAATTAGCAAATTAGATACTTTGGTGGGGGATGGTAAATGTTATGACAATGTGAATGATTGGTGGAGGGTCAGTCGTCTGCTGGATGTGGTGACGTATAAACCTTCAGAAATATAAGTTATTGGAAAAAAATTATTTTAAAAAAAAAATTATTTTTTTTTTAATTATGTGTTATATATTTGTAAGTATTTTATTTTTATGTTTACAGTATTTTGTGAATTTCGGGTTCCAGGTCATGTAATGTCATGGGGTCAAGGTAAAATGTCAAGGTCACTTGGATTCAATATGATGGTTGGGTGACTTCATAACATGGCAGCCGAAAGACCGAAATGACAGAGAGCATGATGTTTACTTCCGCTCCGGACCCCATTAGTACCAAAAATTAAATTTTAATAATTTTTCAATTTTAATTATTTTTATAATTTTATTTTTGGAATTTTTGTTTGGAGGGTTTGATGGTCATCCAAGCTCACGGCCACAGGGTTAAGGTCATGGTCATGGGTCAAAGTCAAGGTCACGAAATCCAATATGATGGTCGGATAACGTCACAACATGGCAGCCAGCGCCTGTCGTCTACTCCGGAATCTGTTGTGCCCGAATTCCCCAAATCATTATATTTACATCATACAGCACTATACTTTTAACAGTGTCTTAGATTTAAACTTATGTTTGTGCGGGACACAGGAAAAAAATGTGGAATGCAAACATTTGTTTTCACATAGTTGCTACAATACCATGAAATATTCCGACAACCTGAGAATATATAGAACGTTTGAAACAATCTAGTGTTCACTTTAAACGACGCTCCACTCTAAGGGAATTTCGGGCGATGCGGACCATCACAGAAAAATAAATCGCCAGAGATATTATAGGAAACTAGCTACATAAGGTATATATTTATCAATATGTAAATATGTTTGTTGTATAGCTATTTTTTTATGTGAAAAAGTATGTTTGACAGATATAATAAGGGCCACTCCTCCCACACCGCCCCAAGTATCTCCATTTACTCAGTTACGTCTCGCACGCGGGGCAGCGACCTGGAAATCAGCCGACAATGCCAGCCAATGCGTTCATGGCCAGCTCCTCCAGTTTGTCGATCTACCGCAGGAGCAGGACAGAGAACGCTGCTCTGCCCACTGATATTTTGTCGCATCAATACAACTACCACCGCAGTTGACATAACACATATTTTCTAGCAATATCAAGGGACCATCAACCTCCATGTAAAGTTCTCGTTGAATATTCCACTTCACTTGGCATCCATTACTCTCCTAAACCAGCACAGATTTCATCCCAAGTATTATATTTTCCAACTTTCCCGCAGAGATGAGAACATCTCTTCAAACAACTATGGGGCGAGGTGTTACACATGGTCCCGTTGTGCACATCATGTTGCAATAACACCTTTGAAGGAGGTGACATGCCCGTTTACAAAATCTAGCAACAGTAACATAGAGCCCGAATGGAATTTATAAATAGCAACAACAAAAAGCACCAAACGCTAGAAAATGTGGGTCCAGCAGACATAAGTACATTCCTTTAGAAATTCAACCATGTAGAACAGACCTTGTCTCCAGTGAACAACAGGAGTCAGTCAGGAATCATTATGAAAGCACACATGTGGAAGGGTTTGAAGTGTGGACAGGACTGTGAGGCAGAGAATCGGGGCAGTCGGCGAGTGTCAAGGGGCGTGGATAGTGACCTGATCAGGAGAAAGCGGCGTTCCTCCTTCCAGGCGGTGAGTTCAGAGTGCGAGACTGGGTGAGTTCAGAGTGCGAGACTGGGTGAGTTCGTTTCATTGACATGCCACCCCTAACTTAATACATACTCCTTTATAATCTTTATAATCCATTGGCCTTGCATCTGCATGTATCATAGTAATATTTTTACTGTTTAGAGTGAATTAATAAATACTTTATTTATGTTTTAGTACGAAACCCTCCTCTGGCTTTATCCATCTATAGTACCTACTGTGTACCGCCATCCCCTTTCTAGTATGGTCGCATTTAAGGCATACAATGCTGGACTTTTACTGAAGTTCCAGCCGTATCTTGCTGTATTGAGAAAATTCACTGTTTTTAACTCAATNCATACAATGCTGGACTTTTACTGAAGTTCCAGCCGTATCTTGCTGTATTGAGAAAATTCACTGTTTTTAACTCAATAAAGCTATTATTGTACCGCCATTACATCGTAAGGATTTTTTTAAATGTCAATATTGCGAACGTGTGGCAGCAAAGGTAGAAAAATGAAAAACTAGTTTACAAATACATTGTACGACTTTAGGGGGAAAATCCCATACATTTATAGAGAATAACCGNACATCGTAAGGATTTTTTTAAATGTCAATATTGCGAACGTGTGGCAGCAAAGGTATAAAAATGAAAAACTAGTTTACAAATACATTGTACGACTTTAGGGGGAAAATCCCATACATTTATAGAGAATAACCGGAAATTCTAAGGAAAAGCAATTTATATTGATGGGAAAGTGGTAGATTTTGGGGAGAAAATAAGAGAAACCAAGGTGTCGGAGTAAAAGAAAATGGCTAACGAACAAGATGGCCGACCCCCCAAAGTCAAGGTCAAATTCAAGAGCGTCAAGGATGGCCACCCAATATGGTAGAATCCAAGATGGCAGGGTCTTGCTCCACAACTTTAATACTGTTCCCCTTGAACATCCCTAGAAGGGTTTGAGTATTGAGTATTGTTTCTACCAGTATAAATATACATATAACTATTTTATAGGGATACTAGCAAACCCGGCGAACTCCGTTTCGCCACCAGATGGCTTCGTTTTATGCAACATTTGGTTTGGTGATTAAAACATGAAGAAACATTTTTTTTATATTTGAAAAGGAAACATTTTATTTCATTTCACAACAGTNACATCCCTAGAAGGGTTTGAGTATTGAGTATTGTTTCTACCAGTATAAATATACATATAACTATTTTATAGGGATATATATACATATATACACACAGGTATCCCAGAACGCACGCATAATGTTCACACCACATGAATCCTGAGTGAAATCNTATATATACATATATACACACAGGTATCCCAGAACGCACGCATAATGTTCACACCACATGAATCCTGAGTGAAATCGGAGATGAATATAATAGTGGCAAAATGTCGAATGATGACATGACGTTTTCCGTGTACAATGTGGTACTACAGCACGGGGTTAGTCCCCTTTTGCACTCCACTGATGACGCACTACCACTGTTCTATCCATCATATTATGGGCGCGGGTTTAAATCTCGGCAAGCCCGAATATTTTAGCAACTTGTAGTTTACAACATAAGAATACCAGGACGTGAAATCAACAAGTATTCGAAGCCCATTTATCACAGCTGATGTCGTGTTAAGTGTTGCGTTGCGTCCTAATTGGCGTTAGAAGTTGAGTGTCTGGAAATTTCGCAGCNCACAGCTGATGTCGTGTTAAGTGTTGCGTTGCGTCCTAATTGGCGTTAGAAGTTGAGTGTCTGGAAATTTCGCAGCAGAAGCGTGATACTCTTTTCGCGGTAAGACCGTAGTAGGTGTGCTGGTAAGATAGTTAACAGTTGTAACATTGGTATCGTTTAACATATTGGTTTCGTAATGTACCCTCATCACGTTGCCTCTATANCACAGCTGATGTCGTGTTAAGTGTTGCGTTGCGTCCTAATTGGCGTTAGAAGTTGAGTGTCTGGAAATTTCGCAGCGGAAGCGTGATACTCTTTTCGCGGTAAGACCGTAGTAGGTGTGCTGGTAAAATAGTTAACAGTTGTAACATTGGTATCGTTTAACATATTGGTTTCGTAATGTACCCTCATCACGTTGCCTCTATAAATGAGGACATGTACACGTTGGTATCAGTTAGAACTGGTACAATTACATTCCCACATTTAATGTGCAGATATCAGTGGAACGCAAGAAGGGTTTAACTCCGTGCTGTTTTACCACATTGAGCACGAAAAAGTCATCGTACGACATTTTTCCACCAATATTTTCTTCTCCATCTTCGTTCAGGTTTCACGTGGTGTGGATCTTATGCGCGCATTGTAGGACATCCTATGTGTGTATATATATACACTGAGGCGACAAAAATCATGGGATACCTCCTAATATCGTGTCGGACCTCCTTTTGCCCAGCAAAGTGCAGCAACTCGACGTGGCATGGACTCAACAAGTCGTTGTAAGTCCCCGGCAGAAATATTGACCCATGCTGCCTCTATAGACGTCCATAATTGCGAAAGTGTTGCCGGTGCAGGAGTTTGTGCACAAACTGACTTCTCGATTATGTATCATAAATGTTAGATGGGATTCATGTCGGGCGATCTTGGTGGCAAAATCATTAGCTGGAGCTGTCCAGAATTTTCTTCAAACCAATCGCGAACAGTTGTGGCCCGGTGACATGGCGCATTGTCATCCATAAAAATTCCATCGTTGTTTGGGTACATGAAGTCCATGAATGGCTGCAAGTGGTCTCCAAGTAGCTGAACAAAACCCTTTCCAGTCAATGATCGGTTCAGTTGAACCACAGGACCCAGTCCATTCCATGTAAAAACAGCGGACACCATTATGGAGCCACCACCAACTTACACAGTTCCTTGTTGAAAACTTGGGTCCATGGATTCGTGGGGTCTGCACCACACTCGAACCCTACCATCAGATCTTACCAACTGAAATCGGGACTCATCTGACCAAGCCACGGTTTTCCAGTCGTCTAGGGTCCAACCGATATGGTCATGAGCCCAGGAGAGGCGCTGCAGGCGATGTCGTGCTGTTAGTAAAGGCACTCGAGTCGGTCTTCTGCTGGCATAGCCCAGTACAGCCAAAGTACGCCGCACTGTCCTAACGGACATGTCTGTCGTACGTCCCACATTGATTCCTGCAGTTATTTCACGCAATGTTGCTTGTCTGTTAACACTGACCATTCTGCGCACACGTCGTTGGTCTCGGTCATTAAGTGCAGGCGGTCGGCCACTGCGTTGTCCATGATGGGAGGTTATGCCAGAAATGAGGTATTCTCGGCACACTCTTGACACTGTGGATATCGGAATGTTGAATTCCCTAGTCATTTCCGAAATGGAATGTCCCATGCGTCTAGCTCCAACTACCATTCCGCGTTCAAAGTCTGTTAATTACCATTTTGCGGCCATAATCACGTCAGAAACCTTTTCACATGAATCACTTGACTACAAATGAAAGCCCAACCAATGCACTGCCCATTTATACATTTTGTACGCGATACTATTGCCATCAGTATATTTGTATATTGCTATCCCATGACTTTTGTCACCTCAGTGTATACATATACATATATATGTGTGTGTGTGTATGTGTGAGTTGTGTTAAAAATCTTTTGTTTTTGTATTTGTATAATTATATTATATAAAAATTAAATATACCTAAAGCACATGCCTAAATTAATAATGGTAATATATATATATATATATTTGGTTATACATATACGTGTCAGTATCNTTAAATATACCTAAAGCACATGCCTAAATTAATAATGGTAATATATATATATATATATTTGGTTATACATATACGTGTCAGTATCTGCACTTTTTAAGTTATCTAGGACTCCTGCTTGTGAGAGCAGTGTACATGATCATATTGATCATGTACACTGCATGTACAATGTAACGTAGGATCATATTGATCCTACGTTTTGTAATTACAAAGTGTCATTGTTTTCTATTCGCTCTATTTTCCTTTACATTAAAATTTTATAACATTTTCCTTAATTAAACAGTGTAAATGTTCCAGTTGGCTGCTATTCTTTATTCTGGGTGATAAGCACAGTGATGATGGCCATTACATACNAAACAGTGTAGATGTTCCAGTTGGCTGCTATTCTTTATTCTGGGTGATAAGCACAGTGATGATGGCCATTACATACAGAGATTTTTGTTTTAGTACACTGGAAGTCTGGTGAGCTGCTCTGTGTTAACAACTACTGTATATAGAGTATTGACNAGAGATTTTTGTTTTAGTACACTGGAAGTCTGGTGAGCTGCTCTGTGTTAACAACTACTGTATATAGAGTATTGACTGCTTGTTCTGCGGTTTTTTCCCACTCATTTTCCCCTTGTACGAGTAATTGACTGAACTTAGTGTTGCAAAGATGTGGGATGGTTGCAAAAACTATGAAAAAATTGAATCTGCCTTCATTGGTACTGCAAATGAGATATAATAATTTATTTATGCATTCACAGATTTTTAAATTAATGAATGTATTTTGGTGAGCTTGTCTTTTCGGGGAGAGCATGTGAATAGAATGCTGAGATGAAAAGTTTTGACAACAATTAACAGCTGAACATGTCAGCACCGATTAGGGTAAAATTACCTGTGTATTGAGCAGTGACGGATTGAAATGTGGGGGGAAACAATATTAACTCAATACAACCCACCGAATATTGGCAATATTCACTACGTCTCCCACATGCTAAAATCAGTGCGCAGCCCAACCATGAGTCTAATCCGATTCGCCTTAGTATGAAGAGAGTCGTTTGACCACTTCATCACCACCTCAGCTCCTGAAAGAATGTACTGTAGCTCTTTGGGTGCTCAACCCTGCATTTGTATGGTATGTATGCGAAATAATTATTGTTGGAAGGATGGCTGACCCACTTTGGATGAAGAGCGAGAACTCCAAATGGGAGTCTTTACTCTCGACATTTTTATTATAGCATGGTTTCGAGGTTCTCCGGAATACCAACTATATTAAATTATACAGTTAACTATAAAAATATGGTTGCATGAGAAATATGGCTTACATTTATTGTTGCTGATTTTCATTGGTAACCGAAATTACATCGTCCCTAGTAATGAATGAGGTGTGACGCTGAGAACTTCGCCATTTGTAAGCCTAAGATTCATTTACAGCTCTAAATTTATGGAGCTTCTGTGTACTGTTTGTGACAAGTAAGATAAAATTATAAGCCTGCTCTAATTGGAAATTTAGACTTATGCAATAATGTGAATTTCAGGCTGGGATAGATGTTCCAGCCCCTCCGCCTCCCAAAACCACTCACGGNTTAGACTTATGCAATAATGTGAATTTCAGGCTGGGATAGATGTTCCAGCCCCTCCGCCTCCCAAAACCACTCACGGCATTTACTTTCGAACTCATAAAGTAAGTTTCATCAAACTCAGTACACATAACACTTAGTAAGTGCTTTCGTCTTATATAGTTTTCTACCGCGGTATGTGATAATTTATTTTATTTGTGGCCATTTAAATATTTAGGGCGCAATTTTATATCTGAGGGAATATTTAACCAATTGAGACCAAATTTCGTATTTTTATAGTCCATCATTTAAATTTATGAATTAAGAGATGTATATTCTTATTGGTCCGCCAACTAGGAAGAGAGTAATACATGAAATAATTAATTGTGTTCATCCTAACTCGGAAACTACCAAATATATTCCTGCCAAATTACGCAGATAACGAATATTGTGGTAGGCCATGTACGACTAAAATGGACCGGGCACTTATTTTTAGCATGGCGGCCATATTAATAATTAGGATAAATTTTGCATACAAAATGTTTTACATAACGTGAACACCCCAACATTTCCGTAACAGTTGCAGATCACGAAATGCTGTTTTCGCTAAATGGTAGTACCTATGTATGGGGGCGAGTACATTGCTGCGTAGTGACTATTCGTAGTAAGTGTATGGACAGATAAATTGTTCCATATATGATTTGTTGACTGGAAACACACATTTAATTCAATGGCCACTGAAAGTATGTGCAAAGAGGAATTACATGATATGGCACATGCAATGGAAAGTATCGCAGAAACGCCAATAAATAATGTGCAAATATGATTAAGTTAGGCAGGCCGTTAGGATGGGGTAGTGGACCTGTACTCACAGCTGTAAGTACACAACAAACCCCGTGACTCATCCTGTCGGGACCGCTTCCTGCTTCTTATAGCAGCGCAGCACCAGTCCCCGTAATATGTTGTAAATTGTGTGTCTTCGTGGTTTTGCGCACACAATGAATTTCACGAATGAGGGGAACATGGATGCCCTAGTTATTTATGGTGAGTGTGGCAGAAATTCAAAACAATCCGTACAAATGTATGGTGAGTGGTATTGTAATCGGACGCCCACCTCACGGCAAATTATAGGAAGAATTTGCATACTTCTCTTGTCCCCTAGGTGATTAGAATTCTACAACACGAGTGCGACGAAAGACTGCTACAGATGGAATGCAGCAACACGATGTGTTGGCATGTGTCAATGGAAACCCCCACGTGGTTGTGCGAGAACTTGCCATGTATGCAGTAATAAGTAAAAAAAANTGTTGGCATGTGTCAATGGAAACCCCCACGTGGTTGTGCGAGAACTTGCCATGTATGCAGTAATAAGTAAAAAAAATGTGTTGTGGATACTGCCCCAACGGAAATTCCATCCATATCACCTTGATTTTCATTAGGCATTACATGATGTTGATTTCCAGCAGCATGTACACTTTTGTAGGTTTGCTCTGAGGTCTATAAGAGATGACAGGAATTTTCTGAATATCATACTATTTACCGATGAAGCTAACTTTACAAACCATGGTCGTGTGCGTTTACGAAATATGCACTACTGAGCGACNGCATACTATTTACCGATGAAGCTAACTTTACAAACCATGGTCGTGTGCGTTTACGAAATATGCACTACTGAGCGACGGAGAATCGGCATTGGGTCCGTCACATGAAGCACCAGCGACAGTGGAGCTTGAAGATGTGTGGAGTCGTTGGATACTACATCATAGGGCCATACTTCATTCAAGGGACATTGGTAATTTGTACTTACATCCATTTCCTTAGAGATACCTAAGCAGCACTTCTTGAATACATACCACTCGACATACGTCGTGATATGTGGTTTCAGCGTGACGGTTGTCCTGCGCATTTTGCTTTGCTGGCGAGACAAGTATTTAATGAAACCTTTCCGCACCGGTGGTTAGGGCATGGTAATGATGTAAGATGGCCAGGTCGCTCCCCTCACCTTATGCCTCTAGATTTTTTCCTGTGTGTAATACTGAAATATAGGGCGTACAATGCAGTTCCTACTAAGCCATATGACATGCAGGAACGCATTGTGGCAGCTTCCAATGGCATTACGCCAGAAACACTTCAAGCTGCTCGTCGTTCGCTACCTATGCTTTTACAGATGTGTATTGCTGTCGATGGTTAACACATCGAGCACATGCTGTGTAAAGACCTTATGTGAAGCGTTTCAACCACAACTGTGCTCTTTTGTACTATGTATGCAGGTACAGTTGCATTTCTTCTTAGTTTGGGGTTTTCTAAGTGTGTTGTGTATTTCTACACACTCGTTACTCAATACTGTTAATGACTAGGAAACAAATATCCATCGATACATTAGTATCTGAATAAAATTCACTTATTGACATCACATTTGCACTCACATTGCCGATCTTCTCTTAGTTGTGGTGCTAGCATTGCTCCAATATCGCATTCCATGCCCCTTGCTCCATTAAGATAAGTGCTGCACCGCTATAGGAAGTAGTTCCACCAGGACGATTCACAGCGCATGTTNTGCCCCTTGCTCCATTAAGATAAGTGCTGCACCGCTATAGGAAGTAGTTCCACCAGGACGATTCACAGCGCATGTTGTTTATGTCCAGCTGTGAGTACAGGTCCACTGCCTCATGCTACTGGCCCACCCAACTAAATCATAATTGTTTATTANGTTTATGTCCAGCTGTGAGTACAGGTCCACTGCCTCATGCTACTGGCCCACCCAACTAAATCATAATTGTTTATTATTTATTGGTGTTTCTCCAATACTTTCAACTACAAATGATATATCACTGAATTCCTCTTTGCATGTACATTCAGATGCCGTTGAAATAAATGTATTGTTTCAGTTACCAAATCATTTGTGGTTTAATTTATCTGTCCATACACATGTCACAAATAGCCACTATGTGGAAAATTGCTCGTCCCCGTATTTACTATCATTTAGCGAAAACCGCATTTCGTGATCACCTACTATTGCGGAAATTTTGGGGGTGTCCAAGTTAGGGGTCCACCTGTATATAACATACATTTTAACCAATTTATACCAAACTTGGTATGCTGACCGTATCAGATCGTCATTGAATATGTTAGTACGTAGCACCTTTCGTTCACCATTTGGTAAAATATAACCACCTAAAAATATTTTCGGGCAATAACGAATGATTCCTACCAAATTTGCAATCTAAATACTATGGTACGCCATGGTAGCTAAAGTATTTTAATTATGTCAGGCAATTATTTTCAAACAGTAGTCATATAAACATTTATATTACGATTCTCAATCTACGAAGAGGCCATGGTGGCTGAGCGGTTAGACTGCTCTCCTCCCAACCAGGTGAACCGAGTTCAATCCCCTGGCAGTTCACTCAGGATTGTCGCAAGTGGGAATCGTGCCAGGTGATTCCGCTGGTGGGAGGGTTTTCTTGGCGATCCCCCATTTTCCCTTTCCATTCATTCCGGCGCTGCTGCATACTCTCCTCACTTCACCCTTATCGCCCCTTAAAAACCTCGATGTTAAGAGACGCCCAACACTCTTCACTCACTCACTCTATCTACGAAATTATGTAACCGTTTTCAACCAAACTTGTATGCCGGGAGGTAACTAATGCTATGGTAGACGATGCTAAAATTGGTAATTAAAATTAATAAGGCAATGATTTTCAACCAGGTGGCCACAAATATTTTAAGATAATTTGGTATATAAACAAAACATTTTGACAAAATTTCGACAAAATTTAGTATGCTGAAACTATGAGCTTCAAACATCATATATGCTTATACTTTGCCTCTTTTGTCCGTCATTTATTCAGACAGCACCACATGAAAAAAAAAAAATAAAGGTATTTGTGTTTTATTTTGGAAAACATTCAACCTATTTATTTCAGATTAGGCAAACAATTAATACTACACTATAGGCTGTAAACTGATATTTATTAACTTGGTCAGACACTTATTTTAAAAATGGTGGCAATTTAATATTTTTATTACCGTCTCTGCTGTACCTACGATATAGTAGATATTGATAAATATTTAAACTAAATATCACTTAAATTAACATTATCAGTTCTCACGATGAAAACAATAATTGAAAAGAGAGGAAATTGATTCAATCATTAAGGAGTTTTAAGATTTTAAATTCTAAATTTTAGGTGTATTAGTTGAAATAGCTGATAGTGCAAGTTCTAGAGGTAATTCAAATGACAAAATAAAAATAACAAAATTGAATTAGAGGAAAAACAAGACATAACTTATCAATGAGAAACAAATCAAGATAAGGATTGCAGATGCAAGAGCAGTCGTTATTGTGCTTAGTTGCCAAGAAACAAAGATAGGGGAAACTAAAAAACAAACAACATGTAATGCCCTTATATAATATTGATATCAAATATTATATCTAAACATAATAAAATTAGCTTTTCAGAAATTGTAATATTATTAATGATTTACAGGAGAAAAAATATATAAATGAATGTGTTATTTTCAACATGTATGTATAAACAAATCGAGGTACCCACTGGACTTATTTTAAAAATAATAGTATTTNAGCAGTCGTTATTGTGCTTAGTTGCCAAGAAACAAAGATAGGGGAAACTAAAAAACAAACAACATGTAATGCCCTTTTATAATATTGATATCAAATATTATATCAAAACATAATAAAATTAGCTTTTCAGAAATTGTAATATGATTAATGATTTACAGGAGAAAAAATATATAAATTAATGTGTTATTTTCAACATGTATGTATAAACAAATCGAGGTACCCACTGGACTTATTTTAAAAATAATAGTATTTNGAATGTGTTATTTTCAACATGTATGTATAAACAAATCGAGGTACCCACTGGACTTATTTTAAAAATAATAGTATTTTTAATTATTTTGATTTATTTGGAGGAAATATTCCTAGTTACTTAATAAATTAACTAAAATTATCCTTTATTTTAACGATAATGGAATTCAACTCTTTATTTCAGTAATTAATGCTTGATTGTACTGTACTTGTTTCGAGGGGTTTTGTATTCCAAAATATAATGTATTTGTAATTAAATAATGAATATATTTGGAAAACCATTGCGAGAATCTTCAAGAAAATATTTTAAGAAAATGGTAATTGTTGATCGCAACAATTGCTGTTGTTTATATTGTTTATATATGCATTAATACCAGAACTACAATCAAAATATAAGAGTACTTTAACAAAATTATAAGCTCAATTAAGCAAAGTTTTTGTTTACACTATTACACGCTGACGCTTGCACTAGACGCGAGCTCCATGAGTGGTCCAGCTCTGTGGGGGTGACTCACCTCGACCCTCCCCTCCCCCAGGCAGACCCGTTCGCTGCACTGTCGCTCGCCCCGTACTGCAGGAATGTTTGACAGCGGTGAACTGGCTGACGTCACAGCCGCTCCTCCTCCCCTGCTGGAAAAGCCTACGAGTTGAGAGGAAGTGCAAGAATATTCTGGTAACTAGGACCCTCTGCGCAATGTGGCAGTTAGAGAAATTTCTGGGCTATGAGTAGATATAAAAAATTTATTTTTGCACATTCATCATGCATCAGGAGGTAGGAGTTGTCCGCCAACTTAGTAGGCGCGAGCGGTGGCCATGTTGGTCGGTGCCATCCGCCATCTTTGTTGGCATCACAGCCAGGGATCGATGCCATGTTGGATGTTCCCCCGCTCGACACCCCTAAAAATTAATCAAATAAAAAAATATTTTAATAAAAAGATATTAAGACATTTTTTAAAAATCGTCCCACCACCTTGGATATTTAATAATTATATCGGTTTAGAGTGACGCTGCAGATCATAATTACATTTTTCAAGGAAATTTAAAAAATGCAATAAAGTAGCATTGCTAAGAAACTATTGTAATAAAAATAACTTAAAATATCAGCCCACCACTTCGGTACCCAGTGCATCGGGGGACGTATTGATCTTCCCTCCCACATCATAAAAACCCTTACCCAAAAAAAATTTTCAATAAAAAAAATGTGTAAAAAAAATAATTTCGGCCCGCTACCTTGGATTTCAGAAAGTTTCAATCTCGCTTTGAACTGATAGTAATTTTGTCAATGAAAAGTTATATATATATATGTGTGTGTATTTTTAAAATGTTTTTTAGTATAATGCGAATATTTATACTATATTGTTGTAAAAAAAATATTTTGAAAATAAATGTGGTATTTATTTCTCTGTTATATGAAAATGAAACCGCCAGGATGCACGGGCAGGCTTGCAATTCCCTTGTCATAACAGGCCTAAAACTAGAGACGCAACTGCGGTGAAAGGGCTGAAAAAGGGGGGTGGGGTGGTGGTGCTGCGAATTCCGAGCCAAGTGCACGCGAACTTACCTTTATTTATGCATCCCGTACGAATAAACCTGGAAGAATCTGCTTATAACCGACTGTATTCAAGGTCAGGTACGCAGGTGTTCGTCGCGGCTTTTTGGGGAGGGGGCGGACGAGAATGGGTTAGGAAGTGGAATGTCAGCATTTTCAAAGATCTGTACCTGTACGGCATCAGGTGACTAACTGTACACGTGAAAGTGTATGTGCTTCCAAATCATTTTCTCACATCTGCACCTGTGCAGTGTCAGGTAACAGCGTATGTGCATGCATAGGTGCTTCTGCACGTGGCTGCGAGAGCTGATAGCAGGGGGGACTCCTCCCCTCACCCCCCTTGGATCCGCCCTGTGACTCCCCCCTCACACTGCACA
>NQII01003385.1:28777-108529 GCA_002778355.1 Clitarchus hookeri | reverse complement strand
AAGTCCCTCACAAACCCAACCCCCACACCCCCTTCACGGCGCGCCCGGCCCTAACCAGCGAAAAAAACAGTTGCTGCACAGAAATATGTTAATAAAATAGAAACAATATTTCCCCCAAACTCATATTTTGGTTCCCCTCCTATTCCCCCTCCCTTCCACCCAAATATCAGTAGACCAATAAAATCGTTCATTGTATCAATCCGCGCTGGAAATACACAGAATATCCCACCTCCCCCCAGACCCACCGACCAATAAAATAACAGCATATATTCGCCGAACTATTTCCTTATGCATCAATCCGCCATCAGTTCGTATTATTAACCTCTGTATCAATTCGCCATCAGATAGTATAAAGCAATTGATTGGTGCCCCTCCTCCCACATATATCCCAATATCCAATAAATTCGCCTCATGCTTGAGACGAAATAGTTCGGAGTGGGGAGGATGACATGGGAGGAGAATGTTTCAACACGTAATACGATGTTATTTCATGAATGTTCTGCTGAAGGCGGATCTCGATAGAGCCAAATCATATTAGAGGGGGAAGGGGGCAAAGAGGGCCAAACACTATATAAGACCAAGCGTCCACGATTTTCCATATTTCTGCTTCCTGTTATCAGCATCGTTAGAAGCTTCCTGTGATCCGTGGTTATACCCACCGCTTCCTTCTACTGTACAGAGAGTAAGTCCTCTTTTTTTTTAATTATATTGAATTAATGCGAGCAGAAAGACAGCCGCCGCTGCCATCCGTGCCGCCCGGCCACGAAGGCCGTGCGTGGTTTTATCAGGAAGGCAGGTCGGAGCATACGAGTGTAGTACGAAGGCTACGGCTTGATGAAGGGTGGAGTGTTGGCAAGGGGGCCCACTACTGAGTGAGGCCTTGGACGCTGTGCATCACTTGCGTATTAAAACATCCCGTGCTTTAAAAAAACTAATGATATTTGGTTTATTCACATGCACGCTATATGCCAAAGGAAACAGAAGTCACTAACTAATGAGAAATAGGAATTTATTTTCTCGGTAATTAATGTTCGCCAAAGATAATATGTAATAAATCTCGTTAGCTCAAATGTCATACCGGAACTGTATTTGTGTTATACTGCCAACCATCCTTAAGGGTCGTCTACTATCAAAAATTTCACAAATATCACAGTGTAACTGACAAAACACAGACAGAGAAAAATCCGCTGTTTACAAACTTATTTATTTTCCGAGCTGCGTCGTGAAAATGAAGTGGACTTGTTCGCGTATTTCAACTTGCTGAATGTGTTCCATTTGTTTTTGCAGCTGCTTTTATAAGAGTAATGCTGCTGTTTTTGAAAACGCCTATATCATGGACAGGAAAGGCGATAGCAGGAAACAGAAAAAAATGTATTGGGACCAATAATTTTCATGGCACTCCGATTGACTGGCGCAAAAAAAAATATAAAAACGCTTAATGCCACATTACGTACCGACGCGAGCTGCAGGTATTGAATTCCATGATATAACGTCATGCCGGTTGTAGACAAGCCTTAGCGTAGTTCGTATGAACACTCCTTGAATGAACAGTCGCGCAGAACACCACAGGGATCCACGCGCAGCAGCTATCTGGATGTCACTGACGCGACACTGATATCTGGCCGATCCGTGATGACTAGTTCAGAGGGGAGGCGGGTGTTCGAATGGAAGTAAGGTGGGGTAAGAACTACAGTCGGTTCACGACTGGAAGAGACTTTCTTGGAGCCCTGCTAAAGATCTACTTTCAAGCCCATTTCGTATCATTCCGCCAAATGTAAACAAACATTGCCATGTGACTGCTATGTGGTAGTCACATGGCAATGTTTACATTCCACTGTGTATGTACATGGGATCGTACATGCATGTACCCATCATAAATGTCATATATATATTATTAATGGATATTCCACAAGCGTAAAGTTTTAATCTTGAGAATTTCACACAAAAGAATATGCGATGCCAGCGAAAAACATTTAATTATATAAACTCAAAATGCGAGTATTGTGATGAATCGATAGTTTTTGTCTATTCACAATCGATTTTTAGTGACTTTCGATAAATTCCCGAACATCGAAGGCAAGATCAGCAGTACTATCGAAATTGCTACAGATGTTAAAATGGTGTGGTGGTAGACTGAGTTGGATGTTTCGTGCAATTGTAAAACGTTATTAAAAAATGGTTGTGACTGTTTTCGACATGACGGCAGAGTTTGCGAGTGAAGGATACTACATCTTCGACAATGTGAAAACAATTCTTATGTGCAAATACTGCAACGTTAGAATAGAGTGGCAAAGGAAAGACACGTGCGCGAAACACATAAAAACAAAAGGAATCAATACAACGAGAAAGTGATCACAAATTAAAATCATATGTTATTAAAAACCAAATAATAAAGAGCGGATAATAGTAAAACAAGACAAATAAATGAATTAGTATAGGTTAAACAAGATAATCTCACAAATTCTCTGGCATGTGTGTCAACCACACCCCACCAACACGACAAGGAACGAAGGTTAGTAAACAAATGGCCGCGTTACTTTCCCCTTGAGCATGATCATGTGAATATGCAAGAAACAATTAAATCTAAATACGTTAGCATCATGTCATTAATAATTGGCATAATAAGATACAAGTCTTTTCGAACCCATTTGTAAGCGATAAATTAACAATTATGTTTAAACTTTGGAACTATTTTCTCTCTTTGTGCTGGCAACCTAANACTAAGCAAGAAACAATTAAATCTAAATACGTTAGCATCATGTCATTAATAATTGGCATAATAAGATACAAGTCTTTTCGACACCCATTTGTAAGCGATAAATTAACAATTATGTTTAAACTTTGGAACTATTTTCTCTCTTTGTGCTGGCAACCTAACGGTATAACTGTATCAGCACTCGCTGCTGTTTGTAATGTTATATGCATGTCGCTAACGGCTAGGGTGTTTTTTCATAGGTTGGTATTCAAAAGTTTCTTCCAGTCGTAAACCGACTATACATTGTCAGCTGCAGACGTACCCAAGGCTATACGGCCGCCGCGACATATGAGCTTGTCTCTACAAAACAAATACAATTTAGCTTATGCAGGAAACGAAAGCCTGTAATACACGCACACGTACAGTCACACATAGGTACACGTGCACTCACGCGTTCACATATGTGACAAAGCTCGAGTCTCTGTAGGCACGTCGTCGCTGGTTCAAACATTGTAGACACAGGCACACTAAATTTATTTTTAAGATAGGCATACAATATTCGCCCAATGTTTGATTGCAGTTGGGTAGCTAGTCTGGAAAACATAAATTCCATGACTACATCCGTTACTAATATTATTACTGTTTTTTCTCTATCTTAGCAAGATCGTGTATTTGGGAGNTAAATTCCATGACTACATCCGTTACTAATATTATTACTGTTTTTTCTCTATCTTAGCAAGATCGTGTATTTGGGAGCAGGCATGTACATATCACGCAGTACATGTGACGCTATGTCGAAACACAAATAATATAAATACAAATTCTGTAAAAAAAATTTAATTTTTTCTAATAAATATACAATGAAACAAATGTAGCACCCTAGAATATTTTGACATAAAACTTGGCAATAAATAAGCAATGTTCACAATAATTTATTTATTCCTAGATACACACAATGTTAAATTATCACCGGACATACATGCGGCTGCGCTGNAATGTTCACAATAATTTATTTATTCCTAGATACACACAATGTTAAATTATCACCGGACATACATGCGGCTGCGCTGGTAATAACCTCATGTCAAGCAGCTAGCTGGCTTAAGGTCAACCCTGCTTGCGTACGTGTTAGAGGGATCACTACAAGATATGCTTTATTAAAAAGTAATTAATAAAAATTTATAATTTATAATCCTTTTATTTNTTTAGAGGGATCACTACAAGATATGCTTTATTAAAAAGTAATTAATAAAAATTTATAATTTATAATCCTTTTATTTAAGTAGTATAAACATGCTGTACATGACCAAGAACACGATTATCGCCAGTAGTACCAACTAATTTACGAAACCTCCAAATTTCATCACCTAACTCCATCTTCAATCTCTTTCTTGACAACTATACAGGAGCCTGAGCAATTGATACAATTGCAGTTTGATTTATAACACTTTCATGTAAAGCGAAAGTCTTCCAACACAAAATATCGCAAACACCAATTTCACTAAAACAGTTGACAGCAACTCCAGGATTGTTATGTGAACGACGATAGAAACAAACCTCCAAAATACAACAACCAGGATTGGGAGTCATAAATTGAATAGGAAATATGTACATTAAAGTAATTAGAACATAACTTTCTTGAGCTTGAGTAACTTGCTTAACAAACACATTATTATATTTAGCTACATCAGTATTAAAGCTTCCAATATTACTAAAAACAGATCTTGAATGATATCTCCTCTTTTAATAACGTACACATCTCACACTGAAGGTGAAAAACTAATGACATTCACAAGCACATCTAAAATGATTAAAACTCGTCATGAATGCAATAAATTGCTCTCAAAAGGAACTTGAGTAAAGTTTATTTAAAACAGTTATTAATTCCCAAAACAATTAAAGTGATATATGACTAGCCTGACTATAAGAGGAACTAGAAATGAGGGCAGCTGTATGAGCCCAGTAAAATATCCTATTCATAAAACCAACATGTTAAAATTATCATTAAAAATGTTAAATAAAAATAATTAAATTTCGGTGGAAGCAGTTAAATGACCCGGGAAAGCTCCTACCGAATAAAATATTACTGAACGAGCACAATTGAAAATGTTGACAAAGCCCAACGCGAGAGTCGTGTACACAAATGATTTAAAAGAAGAATTATTCTTGGGCAACTAACAAGACCNTTGACAAAGCCCAACGCGAGAGTCGTGTACACAAATGATTTAAAAGAAGAATTATTCTTGGGCAACTAACAAGACCACACACAACACATCACATTAAAAACTGGCAGAAAACAGCAATGCTAGGTTTTAGTTAAAGCTGAAATCAAATTTAGACTGCCGACCGATGCAATAATTTTGAAAAAAAAAATAAAAAATTACATTACTGCATACCCAAGACAACACANTTTAGACTGCCGACCGATGCAATAATTTTGAAAAAAAAAATAAAAAATTACATTACTGCATACCCAAGACAACACATCTACGCCACACAAGATATTAAAACGTTTAAAAAAAAGCTCAGCTAACACACAAATTCTTGGTCCACGACTCACCGTTTCAATAGCCCTATCACTCGGTGGCTCAGGTGACAATACAGATTACTAAATGCCCCATCAAGGATTCACGTCCATTGAAGACAATGGCGGNCACTCGGTGGCTCAGGTGACAATACAGATTACTAAATGCCCCATCAAGGATTCACGTCCATTGAAGACAATGGCGGCAATCTAATTCATAGCAGCAACTCTTCAGGAACACGTTCAGGCGACGGCAGGGCGTAGATTAGAAAGAGCGCGAGCTGTACAACGACTTAAATAAACTGGTCAGATCATAAAAAATTATGACGCACGAGCGGAGGGGAAAACGATTGAGAGACAACAAAGGAGGGAAAGGAAGGTGATCCGACCTGAGCATAGAGTAAACCGCCATGCAGAGTTGAAACCGACGAAGACGACTTGCGCGACGAGCACTAGCGTCGAAACCTCCATCCCAAAACCTGTGCTCTGGCGACCAGTCTCTGAACATCTTGGCNTTGACAAAGCCCAACGCGAGAGTCGTGTACACAAATGATTTAAAAGAAGAATTATTCTTGGGCAACTAACAAGACCGCACACAACACATCACATTAAAAACTGGCAGAAAACAGCAATGCTAGGTTTTAGTTAAAGCTGAAATCAAACTTAGACTGCCGACCGATGCAATAATTTTGAAAAAAAAAAAAAAATTACATTACTGCATACCCAAGACAACACATCTACGCCACACAAGATATTAAAACGTTTAAAAAAAAGCTCAGCTAACACACAAATTCTTGGTCCACGACTCACCGTTTCAATAGCCCTATCACTCGGTGGCTCAGGTGACAATACAGATTACTAAATGCCCCATCAAGGATTCACGTCCATTGAAGACAATGGCGGAAATCTAATTCATAGCAGCAACTCTTCAGGAACACGTTCGGGCGACGGCAGGGCGTAGATTAGAAAGAGCGCGAGCTGTACAACGAATTAAAAAAACTGGTCAGATCATAAAAAATTATGACGCACGAGCGGAGGGGAAAACGATTGAGAGACAACAAAGGAGGGAAAGGAAGGTGATCCGACCTGAGCATAGAGTAAACCGCCATGCAGAGTTGAAACCGACGAAGACGACATGCGCGACGAGCACTAGCGTCGAAACCTCCATCCCAAAACCTGTGCTCTGGCGACCAGTCTCTGAACATCTTGGCNTTGCGCGACGAGCACTAGCGTCGAAACCTCCATCCCAAAACCTGTGCTCTGGCGACCAGTCTCTGAACATCTTGGCAAAACATCCTACACAACACACAGAGATACAGAGAGTAGAGCACATGTAGACACTGAAGTTGAAACTGAAGCTTCGTAGAAAATTCCAGAGATTGTTCCAAAGTAGCATGTACAACAAAACGTATAACAGTCCAGATATTTTTTACAATAACATTAGGAGTGATCAGCTCCATCTGGAAGTTGTTGTCCCCAGGAACCGAGAGCAGCCAAGTGCGGAGCAACTCAGCGACGAGCAACTCAGCTACATCAGAGCAGGTCTCTTCTCGAGCGCTAGGAACGGTGTCAAGCCAGCATCAAGGGGAGTTGCGGTAGAAGAAACCACTGAAGCTTTGCCTCTTCCAGCAGTCGACTCAAACTGCACCTCTGCAGCACGACAATGGTAGCGTATGGTAGGCTCAGCGCGACTCGGGGGGCAAGACAGGAACAAAATAAAATAACAAAGGATTAAAAAAGGTGATACAAACAACCAAGATGTCACATGAAAAGGGATAGGCAAACAATGTGTGTTTAAAGCATCAAACAAGACCCGTCCAACTGCAGGAATAAACACATAATCATTAACAATTAACTGTGTTGCTGATAAGCCATTAGTTGAGAAACATTGTGAATGAGCGATTAGAGCTGGGAGAAACAAGGCTATCCGTATTAAGACCTAGAAACCTACTAATCTTAAGAAGACCCAGAAATTTTGGTACGAGCTTCCCTGTTATATCCTTCCCCATATCTGCCAATATATAATTTTTACATAAGACCAGGTCCCTTAATTTGAAATTAACTGGCAAACTGCCCTGGTCCATCTTAACTGTAACCTGCAGTTTCGCTGCCCCGAGCCTACTGTGGACCTCCTCCAGCAGGCGATCACGGTTAGTGTCACCAAAGGGGGAAGGAAAAGGAGGAATATTCCATATATTAAGAAAGGGAAGAAGACGACCAAGGAAAGGGAGGAAAGGGAGCAAAGGCGGAATTCCTGTGGAATCACGTAAAGTGCTATTGAATCCTACATTAATAAAATCCAAATCCTGGTCCTGCTTAGTGTGGTCCTTATTATATAAAATGGTCAAGCAATCCTTCAGATTCTTATTAAATCTCTCTACCTGAATGCCTTTGGGGGTAGTAGAAACTGGCGGTAAAATGTTTGATATCCCAGCAAAAAAACATGTTCTTAAAAACATTACAAATGAAGTACTTAGCATTATCAGTAACAACCTCAACAGGAGCACTAAACACCTTTCAAAGCTGATCAGTGAGCGCTTTAA
Source organism: Clitarchus hookeri (assembly GCA_002778355.1). Lineage (NCBI taxonomy): Eukaryota > Metazoa > Arthropoda > Insecta > Phasmatodea > Phasmatidae > Clitarchus > Clitarchus hookeri. The sequence goes on along the minus strand of NQII01003385.1, from coordinate 100,767 downwards.
CAATGGAAAATGCTTTCATGTTTCACAGTGGTAACAGAATAATAAACTTGGTAAATGTATCCAACAAAATTAAATTACACACATTTCCCTTCTTAGATCTAACTAAGGGTCCAAATAAATCACGATGATCTGTGCTCCAAAGTGCTTGGATAATGTGTGTCACTGCCTGCCCAACATTANTAAGGGTCCAAATAAATCACGATGATCTGTGCTCCAAAGTGCTTGGATAATGTGTGTCACTGCCTGCCCAACATTATTGTACTGAGCCTGCCTACACTTTTGACACAGATCATACGAATGCACAAAATCATAAACGTCGCCCCATAAACTAGGCCATGCAAACTGTACAGTAAATTTATTGTAAGTCTTACTTACACCCGGATGACCATCAATCATGGAATCGTNTTAGGCCATGCAAACTGTACAGTAAATTTATTGTAAGTCTTACTTACACCCGGATGACCATCAATCATGGAATCGTGAAAGTAGGAGGCCTCAATGATTTCGATACAAATATCTTATGAGGATGTGTACTTTTACCAGTAAAATACAAAGTCCCATTTTCAACGACATAGGGAAGTACACCACTACTGCTCAGGTCCCTTTTGACCTGAACACAGAAACCATCATCCCTCTGGATTTGACGTAACTTTACAAAAAACTAAGGGAGACCCTGTTTGCTATTAAGAGAAGCCTCTGGTGTTACCACATCATCCGTTTCAATATCCGCTGGATCTTATATTCTGGATAAATCATCTGCTACTTGGTTTTCGGAGCCTCGGATGTGATGAAAATTGAAACGGAAACGAGACAGACCCAGCGACATAGCTTGCCCAACTGTTGAGGATGGTTAATGTCCCAGCTCAATGCCTGGTTGTCCGTGTAGAGATCACATCCGTCGTGTTCAATGTATGACGCAAATTTTACATGCCAGTGTTTCTTTCTCATAGATACCCAATTTTCGCTCCGTCTCGGTGAGACTGCGACTGGTTAAAACCACTGATGCCAAACCTACTCAGTTTGCTGGCTTAAGACAGCGCCTGAAGACAGTGACGAGGCATCTACTTGTACGACAAAACTGGGTGAAAAATCCGGTAGAAAGAGCACCAGAGGTGATGCTAACTTCTGCTTTAGCAGAAAAAAGGCCGACTCCTGCTCCTGACCCCACTGAANAGAAAGAGCACCAGAGGTGATGCTAACTTCTGCTTTAGCAGAAAAAAGGCCGACTCCTGCTCCTGACCCCACTGAATCTCTACTCCCTTCTTTTATAACGAGTTCAAGGGTGCTGCCAATTTTGAAAAATGCTCTATAAAATGGGAGAAATCCTAAAATTTTTTGCACCTGTTCAAGGTTATAATGTTACGTATATTTCATGTATGTGCAACATGATCAGGATCAATTATCGTTGACACTCGCACAGCAGATATCCCAATAATTTTACCTTGTTCAAACCCAAGGTACCTTTATCGGGATTTACCATCAAACCAACTTCCCATATTTTAAGATATGATATCATTGTGTACAGTCATGATCTCGAGCCCCAATTTCCCACTTGTGTCAGGTAATTGGGGCTCGAGATCATGACTGTACACAATTCTATCATCGATCTAATTAAAAACATACTTAAATTTATACTAAGACAGGTTATGATTTAACAATCGGGACAAGGTTTGACTANACCTCTACTCCCTTCTTTTATAACGAGTTCAAGGGTGCTGCCAATTTTGAAAAATGCTCTATAAAATGGGAGAAATCCTAAAATTTTTTGCACCTGTTCAAGGTTATAATGTTACGTATATTTCATATATGTGCAACATGATCAGGATCAATTATCGTTGACACTCGCACAGCAGATATCCCAATAATTTTACCTTGTTCAAACCCAAGGTACCTTTATCGGGATTTACCATCAAACCAACTTCCCGCATTTTAAGATATGATATCATTGTGTACAGTCATGATCTCGAGCCCCAATTTCCCACTTGTATCAGGTAATTGGGGCTCGAGATCATGACTGTACACAATTCTATCATCGATCAAATTAAAAACATACTTAAATTTATACTAAGACAGGTTATGATTTAACAATCGGGACAAGGTTTGACTACCAAAATTGGAACCCAAAGTAGCACAGTCAAATAAGGTGAAAAAAGGGGTAAACTTCGCAATGAAAGTTAGAAACCGGAAAATTTGCATTAATGTTTGTTTTCGCATTCTAAAAGTTAGCTCAAAACTCTCACACAATCTCAAGACCGCGAGTCAAGATGTTCAAGGTCAAAGATCGCGAAAATCCATTTGATTTAAATATCTTGTTTCATATGCTTTAAATGATGTTTAAAGTTACTACATAACTCGTAGAGCATAAAATTTTGTTCAAATTTGGCCTTAGGCGATATTTTACATAAATAACGGTTCTCGAGATAGAGCGCGAATATTGGGAAGTGCCTATCCGTATATAGCAGTGGTTCCCAACCTTTATGTTACCAGGGACGACTCTGATCTGTTTATTCTTAGCAGTGACCACAAGTATCAAGAATAATAAACAGTATTTATCTTAAAGTAAACTTTAATAAAAACTTTTAACATATTCCTTTAACATTGACGCATGCCATATCCACATAGAAACTCAGCTGTCACAACGCATGCCATACCCCACCCCCTCCTGCAAGGTCCCACCCAGTAGCCACCTGCCTCGAGACACATGGCAACAATTAACTCCTGCAGCGAAAGCAGGCAGGAACATACACGTGTCAAGGTTGCCTCGGACCCCCACCACCCCCCTACTATCAACCCCATGAAACTTAGACACACCAAAGAAAGGACCCGACAGTCTGGCGATTTCCGCCCACGTCAAAAACACGTGCTGAAGGCAACACGCACCGAAGAAACAGCTGACATGGTTTGTCGGTGGCCCCGCAGGTCACCGCATTTCCCCCTCCACCAACAAGAGCGGTGACATGTGTAGGAAGATGCCTTTGTTCAGCACCTCTCCCTTTCCTCTTCCCCTAACAAGGGAATACGCTTGTAAGGTTCTAAGGGCTGGATGCAAATAGTTTAAATGCCAAGTTTGTTCGACGAGGGGAGATCAGTGGAACCAGGTCAGTTGACGCAGAAGTGCGCGAGAGCAAGTCGGATTGGGAGTACCGGAAGAAGCGAGTCGTGGAGGCATACGTCGAGATGCAAACCTGGAGCCGCAGTCCTGGAGAGAAGTCACCGCAATAGGGCCTTTTCCTAGGCTGCCCAAAGCCCCAGACCTCAGCCTGTCGACAACAGACCAGAACTACAAGACTTTATAAGTATCAAGTCGTCCACCAAAGAAACCCCTCCGACGCATAGCGCCACCCCCAAGATGCCGACTACAGTTAGCACGAGTGCATTAATTAGGGTACCACCTCGGAATTGTTTTCTGTAAAGTTAAATCTCGTGATAATATAACCAACCAGTAAACTGAAACACCGAATGACTACCTTAATGTTTCCCTGTTACCCCCCACCCTCAAGGCACCTGTTAGTCTGTGCCTGGTAACCTTAACTGAGATCCTATGATCCATCATGTATCACAAAGGTCGGGAATAGCATCAAGTTAGATTGGCGCCCAACATGGGGCGTAGTTAAGTCTGTAGAGACCGCAACAAGAATCAGACTATACCCAAGACACAGGGTCTCATCCTTACTTAATTATCTAGCTAGCCAGAATGTCCCAGACTTCGAGGAGTCTTAATAAACACCTAGTGGTGCCTAACAAGCAATTCACACTAGATGAGACAAGTGTACTAGGCCGACAGAATAGGGAGTCCTATTTACGGCGGGCAAAAAGTATGGAGGATATATACGTATCAGCAAACCACCGGAGGGGAGGGATGGGAGAGCCCAAGGAACCCTAGAGAACCTCTGGACGAGGAATGGGGGAAGAGGAGACGAAAGTCCTCAACTAGAGCCATGCAGTGCTCCATTTTGTAGCAGGGCAGGACTGTAAATGGTACGGTGCAGCCTCTGTTCCCAGCGGTTTGTAATAGGTGTATCGGTTGGCCCCAGACTTCCGACTGATGGAAGGCACCCAATATAACTGCCGGAAATTCCGAGAGCAACGAACGCACCAAAACCAAGGAGAAAGAGAACACTTTTCACCCCTGGACCGAACACCAGCTAGTCACGTGGAACAGATGCGGAGAATGCCCGAAGAAATAGTACTGCCCGAATTTTCAGGCAGGCCCATGAAGTCCCGATGTATTTATAAATAATTGTGAACATGAATTCAAGGCCGGCGGGATTCCTAATAAACGGTGGGTGTTAAAGGCACGAGAGCAGTTAAGAGGTGCCACCCTTATCTGGTGGAACAAATATGGTGAGTTTGTGACAGGCTGGGAACAGTTTGCTACCCACCTGAACAATAAGTTTGCAGGGGAGGAAATACTTACAGACTTTTACACACAAAAACAGCAAAGGCAAGAGGAAGCCGAGTTTTTTATTAGGAGAAAAGCGCAAATGTATTCCCGAATCGCTCCCGAAAATACCGAGGCCGAGGGTTTGCGTATAANATTTTTATTAGGAGAAAAGCGCAAATGTATTCCCGAATCGCTCCCGAAAATACCGAGGCCGAGGGTTTGCGTATAATTACAAAGTTATTGCTACCAGCCATTCGAAGCGACCCTGACCACCAGATACACATGGCAAGGAATTAGTCGAGATGTGAGTGAATACGTCGCCAGGTACCGGACTTGTTATGAAAAAAAAGGCCTACCCTACACCGAAGATGCGATACACACTCCGTCGGCCGAAAACACCATGGACCCACATCGCCATCGATATCATGGGCCCCTACCCACGCACACCCCGGGGAAAGAGATACCTCCTTGTTGTGACAGACCAGTTTTCCAGGGGGACAGAGGCTTTCCCGTTACCCAATCAGGAGGCCAACACGATTATCCGTCAAATGGAGCGAGAGGTTTTTCCACTTTAGGGGTATCCTAAATGTATGTTAACNAGGAGGCCAACACGATTATCCGTCAAATGGAGCGAGAGGTTTTTCCACTTTAGGGGTATCCTAAATGTATGTTAACAGACAATGGAGCCCAGTTTAAAGGGAATAAAATATACGAAAGCCTTCAAAACATGGAGGGCGGAAAATTGAACGACTCCAGCATACCACCCACAGGCCAACCCTACCGAACACCGGAATCAGGAATTAAAGAAGAGTATACACATANTCCAGCATACCACCCACAGGCCAACCCTACCGAACACCGGAATCAGGAATTAAAGAAGAGTATACACATAAGAATGGGCATGAAACATACACAATGGGACGTACAACTTCCTTAAATCCTGTATACATTGCGACATTGGCACAATGATACAATTGGAACTTCTCCCAGCCATCTTATACTGGGATACAACATCCGCCGACCAGGGAGTGGCTGTGAGAAACCGAACCTACAGAACTTCCTGCCCCCCGAAGAAATACGAAGAGCGGCGATCAGGAGAACAGGGGCAGCTCAGAGAAACCAACAACTCTATATCCGTTATACATACAAAGAACAAGCAACCTGCAGACACCACTTGCCCGAGGGTAGTCACGTATTAATATGCAACCATCCTTTGAGNAGGAGGCCAACACGATTATCCGTCAAATGGAGCGAGAGGTTTTTCCACTTTAGGGGTATCCTAAATGTATGTTAACCGACAATGGAGCCCAGTTTAAAGGGAATAAAATATACGAAAGCCTTCAAAACATGGAGGGCGGAAAATTGGACGACTCCAGCATACCACCCACAGGCCAACCCTACCGAACACCGGAATCAGGAATTAAAGAAGAGTATACACATAAGAATGTGCATGAATCATGCACAATGGGACGTACAACTTCCTTAAATCCTGTATACATTGCGACATTGGCACAATGATACAATTGGAACTTCTCCCAGCCATCTTATACTGGGATACAACATCCGCCGTCCAGGGAGTGGCTGTGAGAAACCGAACCTACAGAACTTCCTGCCCCCCGAAGAAATACGAAGAGCGGCGATCAGGAGAACAGGGGCAGCTCAGAGAAACCAACAACTCTATATCCGTTATAAATACAAAGAACAAGCAACCTGCAGACACCACTTGCCCGAGGGTAGTCACGTATTAATATGCAACCATCCTTTGAGCCATGCCAGCGATAAATTCCTTGCGGGATTTGCACCTGAATAGCGAGGGCCGTATCTCGTAGTCGAGAGACAGGGGAATGTGTATTGGGCGGAGGACGAGATGGGCAATATATGGAAGTTTCCACTGAACCAGATACGCCCTATACCCGATCCCTACACCAATGGTCCCGTAGGAATTACAAAGGACAGCCCAGAGGAAACCCGTAGTGGGTCACCAGGTTGCCGGACAACGGACAAGGGTGCGGAAAGAGAGGGTCAAAACGATAAGCCAGCCGTTGCCCCTACGCACTATCTCAGTGTCTCAAGGGTTCACGGGCCATTGCACTTGCCGGTAAAGGAGCCCGAAACCCTAGCCAGTTACCGGGCTGAAAATACGCAGGCGCTGAATGAAGCAAGAGGAAATGGACGTGCGAGCAAAGAAGACGAAGCGAGATAAAGTGGACAGGTGAGTGAAGGAGAAGGTTTGCGCAAAGAAGAAGAAGAAGAAGTGGGCAAAATCGGATGGGTGAGCGAAGGGGAAAAGGCGAGCGGGAGAAAGGAAGAGGACAGCCGAAAAAGTGAGGGCGAGAAAGCGAAGGGGGGCTGAAAGTAAACGAGGAAGAGATAGAAGTTGTAAACGACGAATAAATAGAAACCGCGAGTGAAATAGCAGGGTATAGAGGGCGTGGGACGAAACAAACTGCGAGTATGGTGCAACCCCAAGACGACTTAGCACCAACCGAGAAACGAACACGAGAAAAGATCAAAGAGACGAATATGTTCCGAGGGACCGCAGCCGACCCGAGGACGAGTGTCAGCAGTAGCATGGCGAGGGCCCCAGGACAAATTGATGAGACGATGTCAATGCAGACTTGACTCCCGCACACTGTAAGGGATCCAGTGTGGGGAGAAATGCCCCATAGTCCGCCAGGAAACGAAGCCAGGCGAGTACAGCCTTGGTGCACTTGCAGAGGCCAAGGGGAACCTGGTCTCTACCGGGACCATCGCAAGTAAAAACCATGTGAACCATGCATACCACCCCAGTGACAGATTATGTGTGACATGAGGCAAGTGTTTTTTTTCTCATGTCACCTGCTGAGAGACAGGGCTGGTATACCAGAACATAAGTGTGGCGAGTAATAAGGGCAGGACGTCCCACAGCCTAAAATGGCCAGATTCCTATACCTGAGTTTACTAAATGTATAAGGTAAGAATATAGGCCCTCAACTGAATTGGAGTGTGTGTATTTGGAAGGGCCGAAAGCATGTCTATATTACCAGGGTGTAAAATAGTTTTTTTTTTTGTTTTTGTTTATACTTCCACCACCGTAAGACAGCGGAGAGGCAGGATTAGATAAGGGTCTTATTNGTTTTTTTTTTTGTTTTTGTTTATACTTCCACCACCGTAAGACAGCGGAGAGGCAGGATTAGATAAGGGTCTTATTTTGGTTCTGTTCACATCCTGTGAGCTGTCCCTTAACAGTAAAACGTACCATGTGTAAGTTTAGTGATAGGTTAAGTGTGTGTTTGCTTCCGCCTAATGGAAGACAGTTTATAAAAACGGCACAGTGCCAAACATTAGCAAGCACAGAGTTTCCGGCCAAGGAGATAAGAATGTTTTCTTTTACACAGCATGTGAGCCGTCAATACCAGTAAAAACAAACCTGTCACAAAAACATAAATGCTGTCAGTCAGCTGTGCAAATGACCGGCCATATGCCACAATTGTTTGCGTATACACAAGAAAGTCCCCTATTTGCAAGGGCGATGGAAGCACAGAAGAGCAATTAAGTACTCGGAGAGATCACTTTAGGGCAAGTTGTATAACTGTGTAAACCTGTACAAATTTTTGTAACCCTGTAANTTAAGTACTCGGAGAGATCACTTTAGGGCAAGTTGTATAACTGTGTAAACCTGTACAAATTTTTGTAACCCTGTAATCAAGTGCAATTACTGTACGGAGTCCGAGATGTGGTACCAGGTTTATGTTTCTTTAACGAGTTCAAATAGTTGCTCAGCCTGCGAAGGATTTGTAAACTAATTTGTACATAATCATACCTTCGCCAANCTTTAACGAGTTCAAATAGTTGCTCAGCCTGCGAAGGATTTGTAAACTAATTTGTACATAATCATACCTTCGCCAACATGTGTAAGCCGAGTCAGAGTGTTAGATAGGCCCTTCTAGCAGACAGGAGGTTAGCTAGGTATGAACTGCAGGCGGTGACTCGTGTCCTTGGGTAACAGAAGAGGAGGGGGCAAGAGGAAGGAGAAGAGTCGAAGTGGTGGGGGGCCACTGCGGTCGTGCATCCCCGAGACACGAAGCGCGCGAAAGTAGAGAAGGCACAGCTTAGGAACGAAATAGAGGTCCAACCGAATCCCAAAATTTTGGCGCGAGTCATGCCAGCTTTGCAAAAAGCCAGAGGGGAATTGACGATTGCCATATCCACATAGAAGCTCAGCTGTCACAACACATACCATACCCCACCCCCTCCCGCAAGGGCCCTCTCAGTAGCCACCTGCCTCGAGACACATGGCAACAATTAACACCTGCGGCGAAGGCATGCAGGAATATACACGTGTCAAGGTTGACTCGGACCACTCCCCCCTAGCAAGCCCGTGAAACTTAGACACGCCAAAGTAAGGATCAGATAGTCTGGCGATTTCCGNTCGGACCACTCCCCCCTAGCAAGCCCGTGAAACTTAGACACGCCAAAGTAAGGATCAGATAGTCTGGCGATTTCCGCCCATGTAAAAAACACGTGCTGAAGGCAACACGCACCGAAGAAACAGTTGACAGGGTTTTTTCAGTGGTTCCGAAGGTCACTGCGTTCCACCTTGAACAACAAGAGCTATAGTACATGTAGGAAGTAGCCTTTGTTCAGCACCTCCCCCTTTCCTCTTCCTCTAACAAGGGAAGAAACGTGTAAAGTTCTAAGGGGGGGCGGCAATGGAAATAGTTTAAAAGCCAATATTGGTCGAAAAGGGGGGATCAGTGGAATCAGGTCAGTTGACGCAGAAGTGCGCGAGAGCAAGTCAGATCGGGAGTACCGCAAGAAGCGAATCGTGGAGGCATACGTCGAGAAGCGAACCCGGAGCTGCAGTCCTGGAGAGAAGTCACCACAATAAGGCCTTTTCCAAGGCCGCCCAAAGCCCCAAACCTCAGCCTGTCGACAACAGATCAGAACTACAAGACTACATAAGTATCAAGTCGTCCGCCAAAGAAACCCCTCCGACGCCTAGCGCCACCCCCAAGATGCCGACTACAGTTAGCACGAGTACATTAATTAGGGTACCACCTCGGAATTGTTTACTGTAAAGTTTATTCTCGTGAGAATATAACCAACCAGTAAACTGAAACACCGAATGACTACCTTAATGTTACCCTGTTACTCCCAGCCTTCAAGGCACCTGTTAGTCTGTGCCTGGTAACCTTAACTGAGATCCTATGAACCATCCTGTATCACACAGGTGGGGAATAACGTCATCTTAATAGTAACATACAANTCGGACCACTCCCCCCTAGCAAGCCCGTGAAACTTAGACACGCCAAAGTAAGGATCAGATAGTCTGGCGATTTCCGTCCATGTAAAAAACACGTGCTGAAGGCAACACGCACCGAAGAAACAGTTGACAGGGTTTTTTCAGTGGTTCCGAAGGTCACTGCGTTCCACCTTGAACAACAAGAGCTATGNCGATTTCCGCCCATGTAAAAAACACGTGCTGAAGGCAACACGCACCGAAGAAACAGTTGACAGGGTTTTTTCAGTGGTTCCGAAGGTCACTGCGTTCCACCTTGAACAACAAGAGCTATGGTACATGTAGGAAGTAGCCTTTGTTCAGCACCTCCCCCTTTCCTCTTCCTCTAACAAGGGAAGAAACGTGTAAAGTTCTAAGGGGGGGCGGGGATGGAAATAGTTTAAAAGCCAATATTGGTCGAAAAGGGGGAATCAGTGGAATCAGGTCAGTTGACGCAGAAGTGCGCGAGAGCAAGTCAGATCGGGAGTACCGCAAGAAGCGAATCGTGGAGGCATACGTCGAGAAGCGAACCCGGAGCTGCAGTCCTGGAGAGAAGTCACCGCAATAAGGCCTTTTCCAAGGCCGCCCAAAGCCCCAGACCTCAGCCTGTCGACAACAGATCAGAACTACAAGACTACATTTGTATCAAGTCGTCCACCAAAGAAACCCCTCCGACGCCTAGCGCCACCCCCAAGATGCCGACTACAGTTAGCACGAGTACATTAATTAGGGTACCACCTCGGAATTGTTTACTGTAAAGTTTATTCTCGTGAGAATATAACCAACCAGTAAACTGAAACACCGAATGACTACCTTAATGTTACCCTGTTACTCCCAGCCTTCAAGGCACCTGTTAGTCTGTGCCTGGTAACCTTAACTGAGATCCTATGAACCATCCTGTATCACACAGGTGGGGAATAACGTCATCTTAATAGTAACATACAATGAAAGTACTTTTATAACATAAAAAGAAAATTTCCTAAAGGAAATGAAATTTGGCAAATTATCAATGTGAATTTTGAGCTTGCATCTCCTTTACAAGCTGTGTAATCCTCGGGCTAATATTATTGCTCAAAGCTACACGCATATCANAACCTTAACTGAGATCCTATGAACCATCCTGTATCACACAGGTGGGGAATAACGTCATCTTAATAGTAACATACAACGAAAGTACTTTTATAACATAAAAATAAAATTTCCTAAAGGAAATGAATTTTGGCAAATTATCAATGTGAATATTGAGCTTGCATCTCCTTTACAAGCTGTGTAATCCTCGGGCTAATATTATTGCTCAAAGCTACACGCATATCATCAGTTGCATTCAAACGATTCCTGGATTTGTTTTTAATTACAAGCAAAGCAGAAAATCCTTGTTTACACAAATAAGTCANGTTGCATTCAAACGATTCCTGGATTTGTTTTTAATTACAAGCAAAGCAGAAAATCCTTGTTTACACAAATAAGTCATGGAGAAGAGCATAAGACAGCGCAAGGCGATTTCCTGAATTTTAGTATGTATATGAAATATATTTTTTACACCAAAACTCCTCAAGGGCAATGTCAGATTCAAATGCGTTCTTGCAGTTTCTATTATTTTGCAATTCAATGAGCTCTTCCTGGACTTCGTCAGCAACCTCTGCAACATTGATACCAAAAGGTTTACGAATCAGCTTTTGGATACCTCTTGATTCGGTTTGGTTATAAATTGGGAAGTAACGATTGAATTCATCGACCAGCATTTACAGATGACTTCTGATGTTCTCTTGTATAGCCTCTCTGAGCATAAGATATTTTTCGTCATCGGAGAACGCTTTTAATGTTGCATACACAGAAAAATTGTTTTCGACAACATTGAAGTTTGCAAATAAAGGCGCGAAGTTTATCTTCAAATATAAATATGTCTACTACGCCTTCTAAATTTATATTTCTGGAGCCTTGCAACTGCAAGTTTAGCTTATTTAAATGTTAAAAAATATCCACAAGATAAGCCAAGTGCAGCTTAGATATCTGATCAGTAAACTTCTCTTATAAATCTTTCATTTTCTTCTCTGCTAGAAACTGCTCAACTTCCTCCCTTAGTTCGTAAAATCTTCCTAGCATGTTTCCTTCCGAAAGCCAGCGAANTCTGCTAGAAACTGCTCAACTTCCTCCCTTAGTTCGTAAAATCTTCCTAGCATGTTTCCTTCCGAAAGCCAGCGAAAGTCGGTGTGAAAAAAAATAGACTCATTATCGGAGTCCATTTCAGTACATAGTTTTTTTAAAAAGGCGTGTATTTAAGGCACTGCTTTTACCGACATTGACCACTTTAATGGCCAATTGCATTGTGTTAGCAAGGCATTCCGGAAGAAACCTAGAAGCTAACGCCTGGCGATGTATGATACAATGCGTTGTTAATGCAGAGGGATTCTTCTGTTTTGTTAATGTCGCGAGACCTGAGCGTGATCCTAACATAGCGGGAGCTCTATCCGTACAGAAACCGGCAAGCTTTTCCCGCATAATGTTACGCTTCTCAAAATATTCGCTTATTATGTTCATGACATCGATACCTTTTGACGTTGTTTCCAGCTACGGCGAAATCAATAATTCTTCTTTTATTGACTTGTCGTCTAAAAAGCGGACAAACACGAGCAACTGACAACAATTAGAAACATCTGTCGATTCATCGCACTGCAAAGCAAAATATAGCGAATTTTTAATTTTTGAAAGAAGTTGCTCCTCGATGTCGTTTGACATTATTTCAATTCGAGCTCTTACTGTGTTGTTCAATAATGGTATTTCTTATATTTTCTTTTTGTTTTCCATCCTTAAAACTTCTTCGACAGATTTGATCAAACAATGTTTCACGAGCGTTTCTCCTACCGTGTGTGACTTTTTTGATTGCTCTATCAATTTCGATATCTCAAATGACGCAGCTAATGCTTTTTCCGATGATGCAGATCTTGTACCACTAGGCCCAAGTTTCATCTTCTTTAGATTCCTTCGAAGAATTCTGGTTGTCGGTCACAGAAAATAGGATGGACCGTTTCTAAGTGGCATTTTAATTTTGCTGACTTCAAAGCATAATTTCCGAGAACAGCGGCGCATATAAAGCACTGGGGTTTCGTTTCCCCACTACTTGCAATGGAAGTTAATTCGTATTTAATATAACTATTTTCATATTATCTCTTAGGCGCCATATTCTGAAAATAAAACAAAGACGCAATCGAATATAAAAAGTATAAAAAAATACAAAAGCTATATTATTTTTATTACATTTGAAATTCATTTTTATCCTTAGCTGAAAGTTAACATGTATGTTGAGTCACTGTATTAAATGACTAGGTACCTACAGACAAAGATCAAGAACGAGAGCGCCAATTTAGATTNGTCTTCAAAGCATAATTTTCCGAGAACAGCGGCGCATATAACGCACTGGGGTTTCGTTTCCCCACTACTTGCAATGGAAGTTAATTCGTATTTAATATAACTATTTTCATATTATCTCTTAGGCGCCATATTCTGAAAATAAAACAAAGACGCAATCGAATATAAAAAGTATAAAAAAATACAAAAGCTATATTATTTTTATTACATGTGAAATTCATTTTTATCCTTAGCTGAAAGTTAACATGTATGTTGAGTCACTGTATTAAATTACTAGGTACCTACAGACAAAGATCAAGAACGAGAGCGCCAATTTAGATTTCACGTCCACACTTAAAGGGGTTAAGACACACGTTCGGTTAATACCACTGGAACCGTGCGACTGAGCCGACTGACGCGACGCTCGCTGCAGGGTAATGAAAATCGCTCGCCCCCTTAGGCCTCACGCCCCCACTCAAGCCCGTAGCGTCGCTAGGGCGTCAGGCGCCACTTAGCTCGTAACTTGTAATCTAGTAATGAGGTTCAAATTTCTTGAAATATGAACTGACAGTTATGTTTAGCAACTACATTAATCGTCGTAACAGTTACATCCGACATAAAAAAAAACAAGTTTCTATTATTATTATTTTTAATGACGTGCTAGTGTTCAGTAATAACTTTAAAAACTTAAATGGAATTATNTTCTATTATTATTATTTTTAATGACGTGCTAGTGTTCAGTAATAACTTTAAAAACTTAAATGGAATTATGTGGCCGTCTATACAAAGTTGATAAACGTCAAAATAGGCCTAATAATATGCCTCTACTGTAGTTGTTTAATCCCAGTAATATAAATAAATGTTCCGCGAACCACTTTTTTAGTCTTCGCGGACCACCCGTGGTCCGCGGACCAGCGGTTAGGAACCACTGGTGTATAGGATAACGTTATGCCAACTGTGAAATCCAATGCGTAGTAAAGTTTATAAAATTAATTATTTACCAAATATATTATAATTATTGAAAAACATAAGTTATTTACTTATTTGTAAATAATATTTATAAATATTATTCATAAAACAAGCCAGAGATGATGCTGATGTCCTCGTCATCGAAAGAGCCATTGCAGAATCTGAACATCAAAAGACTGCCGTCATTGTTGGAGAAGATATTATCAAAATTACGCTTAACGCACGGGGGAAACAAAGCCTCTATCACACTGTGTTTGAAACCCAACAAAAGTAGCACCTTCCAATGACAGGATTACTTCACGAAGTAATTGTAATATAAATCCTTAACGTTTAATTGCAATGGCTTTCAGGAAACTATCCTCAGAACTAAAACATAGACTAGCTAATTTACTCACTGCAATAACGAAATAGAGAATACTAACTGGTTATAGGGATGTCAACTGAGGTAGGTTCTGCAAAGCTACCAGGAACAGTTTGACTACTTTAGGCGGACCATTGGTGGCACTGACCGGGACCACACGCTGATACGGTGCGCTATCGGACCTTGTTGACGCCACAAGCCCACCGCAGCTCGGCGCAGCTCAGCTACGGTGATCGTTTCATGAGCTTCGAACTCGAGGTCCCGTAAGAAATTCAAAAGTTATTCCTTCTATATAAACCCGACCTCGGCCATTTAATGCAACAGATAGAACATGCAGATATGAGAAAACAATATAGCGGAGTTCGCGCAGAAATTATTTGTGCCGAAACATAAATAATATAAATATAAATTCGGTAAAAAAACTCACATATTTTGCTAATAAATATACATTGGAAAAAATGTAGCACCCTAGATTATTTTAACATAAAACTTGGCAATAAATAAGCAATGTTCGCAATAATTTATTTGTTCCTAGATACACACAAAATGATTAACATTTGACATGAGTGCAATAAATTGCTCTCAAAACTGGAATTACACAACTTGGATAAAGTTTATATAAAAGAATTATTAATTTCCAAAACAATTAAAGCTATAAATGATTAGACTGTCTATAAGATGAACTAGAAATGAGGGCAGCTGTATGAGCCCATTAAAGTCTCCTAATCATAAAACCAACATGTTAAAATTATCATTAAAATATTTTGTATAAAAATAACTAAATTTCAGCGGAAGCAGTCAAATAACCCCTCAAAGCTCCTACCTAATAACATATTACTGAACGAGCACAATTAAAAATGTTGACAAAGCCCAACGCGAGAGTCGTAAACACTAANCTACCTAATAACATATTACTGAACGAGCACAATTAAAAATGTTGACAAAGCCCAACGCGAGAGTCGTAAACACTAAGTATTTAAAAGAAGGTTTATTCTTGGGCTGCAAACAAGACCACACACAACACATCACATCAAAAACTAGCAGAACACAGCAATGCTAGGTTTTAGTTAAAGCCGAAATCAAATTTAGATTGGCGACTCAACCCACAATTTTGATTANAATTTTGATTTAAAAAACTAACATTACTGCATACCCAAGATAACACATCAACGCACGTCACACAACACATTAAAACGTTTAAAAAAAGCCCAGCTAGCACACAAACTCCTGATCTGCGACTCACCGTTTCAATAGCCCAATCACTCGGCGGCTCAGGCGACGATACAAATAACAAAATGCCCCATCATGGATTCACTTCCATTGAACGAAAAGTACGGCAATCTAATCCATAGCAGCAAATCTACAGGAACACGTTCAGGCGACGGCAGGGCTTAGAATAGAAAGAGTTTACTTTTTTATTGACTACACTATTATTAAGTGTTAAGTGTTGTCCGAGGGTAAGTCTGGACTTAGTTGCATCTCAGGACTAGGCCCCATACGCCTACAGGAGAGGGAATTTAGGAAAGGAGACTTGCGTCGCGGCAAAGAGGGATAAAGCAGCCATGGCTAGGTTTGTAGCCATGACTGCATCCCTGAGTGTGTAATAGCTGAAGCTATAACTAAGAAGGGGGAGGGGGGAAAAACCGGCATAGGCACCGTAAAAACCCTCCCGACAAGAAAGAAGTTCAAAGCTTATTCATGCATTAAAAAATGCTAAAGGAGGCAGCAGGTGTGGATTCCATGCTCTTTAATATGGAGTTGAAAATCTAGAAGAGAAAGAGGCGGGGCTGTGGACGCAAGCGTCCTTGAGGTGAAACTGCTGTCAATATTTCTGCGCGGGCGTACGAGAACAATAATATTGACAGTAGCTGTTGAATGCAGGGCCCCCCTGCTTCTCGTCGTGGAAGTCGGCGAACTGGGCAGCACAGACATGGCACCTACTCCATCTTCACTCGTCCGCGCTGACATCAGGATCTCCACGCGGTCGGTGAAGGTGGGGAGGCAAGCTCGGCCACCACCCCCTCCCTCCTCCTCCTAAATAGTCCGTCGGTCGGAGTGAGATCTGCTCGGCGTGACATCCAGTACCTACCAGGCTGGGGGCGAGTGCAGCTGGCCCAGGAGTGGAGGCTGACTCATTCCAAGGCCGTTCATCACGCATCCGCAGTCAACAGCTCGCAGAATCCAGCAGTGAGGTTCGCTACACGTCGCATAGTTTCAGCACCTCAAGATCCCCCTCCCCGCCTTGTTCGCTGAGCTGCCTCCCGACGATGCACTTCGCCAACTCGTACTGAGCCGCCCAGGTCCCTGACGTCCACGACGACGGCGCTGTCGCACCGGCCAGTTGGTCCGCGGGCTGGCATTCGAGTATTCCCAGCCACCCCAGAGCCTGGGGATCCCCTATCCGCCACCTGGTGACGTGACGAGTTGCGGAATAGTCGCCGCACCCAAGGTGCTGCAGTCCCGCCGCACTCGCAGAAGTCCTCGGCCTTCGCTGGTCCCATGGGGCAGGCAGATCCCGGAATCGGAGCAGCCACGAGCACGATGTTCATCTCTCAGCAGCCTGGACTCGCAATAGTAAGAGCTTTTTTTTTTAAACTAACTACTCTGAAACTTAGTGTTATATGAGCCCGCGGTAGGGACGGGAGTTAAGTGTGTCTCAGGGCTAAGCCCCATACGCCTACAAGGAAGGGATTTCATGCAAGAAGACATGCATCACGGCAAAGAGGGATTGGGCTGCCATGGCCTGCTTTTGGCCATGACAACCTCCCTAAGTGTACTTATAGCTAAAATATATTTAGAAGAGAAAGGGAAAAACTGGCATAGTCACCGTAAAAACCCTTTCGACAGGAAAGAATTAAAAAATTGTTTCATGTATTATCATATTTAACAGAAAATGCTACAGGATACAGAGGATAGGAATCATGCTCTTAATTATGATAGGAAAAGTGCCAATAGAGAGGGGGCGGGGTAATAGAAAGAGCGCGAGCTGTTCGACTTAAATAGACTGGCCAGATCGTAAAAAAATTATGATGCACGAGCGAAGGGGAAAATGATTGAGAGAGAATNAAAATTATGATGCACGAGCGAAGGGGAAAATGATTGAGAGGGAACAGGGGAGGGAAAAGGGAAGGTATCTGAGCCGAGCATATAGCATAACACCGCACAGAGTTGAAACCGAAGAAGACGACTTGCGCGACGAGCGCTGGCGTCGTAACGCATTTGCTTTTCTAAGGCACAAAAAAAATTATATATACTAATATATATTGTTTTATATTCAACAGGTTACTACCAAACCCACTCAAAAATGCAAACTTAATGTTAACCATCAATACTAAGGATCGTCGAGAAACTCAATTATCTGTCAATAGTTCCGCAATAACGAAATACTCGAACAGGAATAGGAATTGTGTTTCAAAAATGAAATACTATACTTATTTCATTTCCGCAGGCTTTCCCCATAAACCGAGCAAGGTGGCGCAGTGAAAACTCACTGGACTCACATTCGGGAGGACCCGGGTTCGATTCTCGGTCCGGCCATCCTGATTTCAGTTTTCCATGGTTTTCCGAATTCACTCCAGGCGAATGCTGGGATGGGTCCCTAACAAAGGCCAGGGCCCATTCCTTCCCCAATCCCTCCCTTCTGTGCAACTTGCATCATCTATAATGACCTCGCTGTCGACGAGACGTTATGCCTAAGTACATACCTACCCCATATCATGAGTCCCATATAAATTAAGGAATTGGTTAGTTAAAATAAATGTAGTAATTTTAAAACAATTTAAATTTTGTAGTCACAGACGTTTTTGTAACATTATTTCTACAGCTTGACCGTACACATAATGTTTGCATTACTGCAGAACAAAGTATTTTATAATTTGTGTGCAGAATTGTAGGGGACACACTGCTCTCAAAATGAGTTTCAGGAAAATCTTTATTCGTTTGATAATAATTGAGAATCGGAGAAAGAACACTACTGGATCATGCATACTAACAAAAGCTTCATATTACATGAGCATATTACCATACAAAATTATTTTGACGAAATCTGAGTGCAACATTTGAATAACAATGCATTAATTGCTAATTTTCTGTGGCGGATGTTGCCGTACCATGTGCGACATTTGATTTTAAATTATACATTTGATAAGTATCGTACAGCAGCCTTGGCAGCTTCGACTAGACTCTTCTCCAAAGCATGCAGGGACATGATTTCTGGTAGGGTCGTCGTGAATATTTGTCTGTGCTTGAACAGTTTTCTTGGGGATCTTTAATTCATTAAAGAATTTGTTGCTGTCATGTAGTAGTATACATCACTTTTTTCCATTAAAAATACTTCCCCCAAAACATTTTTTTGTCATGCTAATTAGGATATATACATGACTGAATAAAAATTGTGTGTGTGTTCGTAGGTTGTCTCCTGTTTATTCAACGTCGAGCTGCCGTTTGCGCATTCTGTTGGAGATGATCATTGCTGAACAGCCGTTACTTCTGTCTGCTGTTTCTGGTAAGTTTACACAACTAGATTAATGTTGCTTCAGTTACTGCATACAAGAGCATAATTCCCCCGGCAGTGGTTTTTCGTGGATATTTGTCTGTACTTGAGCAGTTTTATCGGGGGTCTACATATCATTAATTAGTTTCACATTCACATTTTAGTAAGTAACCTTTTGGATGGAGCCATCATCGTTTTGTAGACAGTTTTTCGTCATCATAGTATATAAGTAATTTACCAAAACTCCTTTCATTTAGTTTCTGCCCTAGACATGTGTACATGTGCATGATTCCTGGCAGTGTTCCATCGTGGATATTTGTCTGTGTTTAGTTGGTTTTCTCGGGGGTATTCCCCTTAATTTCTTTAACTTATATCAAGTTCACATTTTGTTAAGTTCTTTTTTTTCATTTTATTCTTCTTCTGCAGCATTTTTTTATAATGTTAAATATAATGTTTATTTACTGAATAAATTTTTTTATGTGATTTTGCAGGTTATCCAACATCGAGCTGCCATTTGTGTGATACTTTGTCATACCTAGTCGATATGTCCAGCTTTTGTCAGCACGTAACAGATTAGTCCTTCTGTTGTTTCTGGTAAGTATGTAGGAAAAATAAAATCTTTGCTGTTTTAAACAATTAATTAATATTCGTAAAATTAAGGTCATACACTGTTATGACTAGTGCCACCCAGAGGCCTAGGGCAGAGCAATATTTTTGTGATGCAAAAAAATGTATGAGTGTTTTTTTATTCTGCATTACTGGTAGAAAACAGGTTGATTGTAAACAGTTTACTGTCAAGCTAAATATTAATAAAAAACAGTTCCACTATTCTTATTAAAATATTGAGAAAAATTTATATTCAATAGAATAATTCTCCTCTTATAAACCAAGTCACGACACTGTGCAATGTTCTTCATAATTTTATTATATGCTTCAATTGTATACCTATGAGTAGTTTCATTTCGTCACATGTCGATGTTAGTAAATTATACGGTGAAAATCTTCCTAATTTTAATAGCTTTGAAGGGAACCTTTGGCATAAATTCCCTGGCTAAGACAAATTAAAAAAAAACGCATCTTAATTTTGAAAAATAAAAAAAAATAATTTACTTACTGGTTGTAATCAAAATGGCCCCAACATAATGCGTACCATATTAGCAAAGTACCAAGTACAAACAGTAGCATAGCCAAAAATGCTTGTACTTGAAGGCAGATGTAATGTACTGCGAATATATTTATAATAAATAAATATATTAAATCCACCAAAATAGTTTTTACTGCATAGTCAAGCGAAAATAAGTTTCTGGCGAATGAAAAATCCAAAATAGGTTATTCGTAAGAATTTTTTTAAGCAAACAAAACTGTATGTTTTTGTACTGACAAAACATTAATGCTTATTGTGTATGTATGATTCAGGTTGGTGATCCCCAGCAGTGGAATGAACAGCTGGGTTCCGTCTCTTCCTTCTGCTGCTTCTTCGTATTTTATGGTAAAAACTATGTCACCTACATTTATTGTGTGCGGGTTCTGTAACTAGGCGTTTAGACTCTGCTACAATGAACTGCGCCATGAGCGCCAGTGCCCAAATAATCCTTTGAAGGCTAATAAACAGGTGTGGGGCTACTATACCACAAAGACAATTAAGAGAAACATATTAGAACATGAATGAGCAGTGTAAAACGAGCAGCATAATTTCTTTAATGTGACCTTCACACAGTGAGGTACAGCCCGAAGGCCCGAGGCAAGCTGTCAGTTAAATCCAGATAAACAGTCATATATATGCAAGGATTTTGGTAGGGAATTCACGAGTGAACACACACTGTCCAATTATGTATTGAAATATAATAGCCATCGTCCTACGAAACGTCCACGACTTGAACAGTCCATAGTCACAGTTCCAGCATCAAGGACGTGAATAGTTGCTGGTTCAGAAGGCATTAATGCAAATGGATTCACCGAGGTGGAAACTGCATTCAGGCCAAATTTGAAAACATACGTAGCTGAAAACAACACTGCCACGACAAAGGATATCTGCACATACTTATACACTATCNGCCAAATTTGAAAACATACGTAGCTGAAAACAACACTGCCACGACAAAGGATATCTGCACATACTTATACACTATCGCAAAGTAAATAATATTTCAAGACTGCTGCGATCGCAGTTGACAACTCACTGAGGTGGAGTTCACATTTGCAAGAGATGTTTTATGTACTTTGACGACCAACTGCTAGTATCTGGGTTTACCGGTCNTGAGGTGGAGTTCACATTTGCAAGAGATGTTTTATGTACTTTGACGACCAACTGCTAGTATCTGGGTTTACCGGTCAACAGTGCCTGGAAAAACAAACTAAATACTGCAAAAACCACGCACTAGTGCGCACCGAGATGCCAAAGCCTGTTTTGAAATTTAAATATTATCATTTGTGAGATAAATTACCTTTCGTCGTGTACGCTGATTTTGAGGCCTTGCTTAAACCAGTTTACACCTGTCAGCCAGATCGCAGCGGCTCACACATATAATAATACCAAAAGCACGAGGCCTATACTTGCTGTGTGTATGTAAAGATAGACAATGATGTTATTCCCGCAGCCCTAGCCTCTACACTGCCTGCTGAGCCGATACTGTGCAGGGGACACGATGCAGAACAGAAATGTATGGACACCATGGTGGATGTCAGAAAAAAAAAGTATATGATATATATGCTATTACGAAAAATATGGAGCCACTCATGCCAACTGAAAAGGCAAGCTACTCACGGACGGCGAGGTACTGCTACTGCGAATCGACATTCACAGCAGAAAATTATAAAGTGAATGACCATGACCACTTCACAGGACAGTACACAGGGCTTGCATGCAACATCTGCAATTTGCTGCGCTGAAAACCAAAGAAGTTGGTTTTATTTTTCCATAACCTGCGCTATGACGAAAATTATACTATCAAGAAGTTGGCATATAAAACAAAGAAATGTACATTACTCTACAAACAAAAGAAAAAATATATCACATTCGAAGCAGTTGGGAGACAGATTTTCTGTGGAGTATGTTGATGCTTATTGTTTCATGGCCTGCAGTCTGGCATCCTTCGTCGAGTACTTAAAACATTCGAAATTTAAAACCACGAAGAAGTTCTTCAACCACAACCGACCCTTGTCACACGAAAAGTCATATTTCCATATGATTATGTCGACAGCTGGGAGAAGTTGAACGAGCAGCAGCTGCCCCCTCAAGATAATTTTTACAAGTTAACAGACTCTGTAACCACCGAGGATGATAATGCTCACACCCAGACAGTATTGCAAGTACTCGGATGCACTTCATTAGGGGAATGCAGCGATATATCCCTCAAGACAGATGCCCTTCTCCTGGCCGATAATTTCGAGAACTTTAGGGACCTCTACATTTCCACATACAAGCTCGACTGTGCTCACTACGTCAGCACCCCGGGGTTTACTTTTGATACCATGCTTCGGATGACAAGGGTACAACTCGAATTAATGANGCTCACTACGTCAGCACCCCGGGGTTTACTTTTGATACCATGCTTCGGATGACAAGGGTACAACTCGAATTAATGAACGACTATGATATATACATGTTTATCGAGGATGAGATACATGGTGGTGTGGCACAGTGCATAAAACGTCACTGCAAATTCAATAATATCTACGAGCCTGTAACCTACTATCCAAGCAAACCGACGATATACCTACAGTACATGGACGCCAACAANGCTCACTACGTCAGCACCCCGGGGTTTACTTTTGATACCATGCTTCGGATGACAAGGGTACAACTCGAATTAATGAGCGACTATGATATGTACTTGTTTATCGAGGATGAGACACATGGTGGTGTGGCACAGTGCATAAAACGTCACTGCAAATCCAATAATATCTACGAGCCTGTAACCTACTATCCAAGCAAACCGACGATATACCTACAGTACATGGACGCCAACAAATTGTACGGATGGGCCATGAGTTTGCCACTCCCAGTACGCAATTTTAAGTGGGCTGATAACCCAAACATCGATGTCATGTCCGTTCCAGACGAAGCTCATACTGGCTATATTCTCGAAGTCGACACAGAATATCCCACAGACTTGCATTAAGACCACAAATACCTACCTTTCCTACCTTTCAACTAGTGTCCGCTGGGCTTCAAGCATCCGAAACTGATGACAACTCTCGAAGACAAAAAAATCTATATCGTTCACTACCGCAAGCTGAAACAAGCTCTATCGGATGTATTAAGGATAAAGAAAATTCATTTTGTACTAGAATTCGAACAAAGTCCCTGGTAGGGCTTCCAATCCCGCAATACCGAGATCTCGGTATTGCGGGATCCCGCGTCATTTTCCAATTCCGCGTGATGCGGGATTACGGGCGCGGGATCCGCGGGATTCGTAACTTCTGAAGATTTACGAGATTTGTTTCAATCAAANTTAATCGAAAGGCTTTCTTCTTCCTCGATCTTCAACATCTATTCGAATGATGGTTATGAACTACGGAATGACACTTCGTATGAAAGTTCTCCATGAATTGTNTCAAAAGGCTTTCTTCTGCCTCGATCTTCAACATCTATTCGAATGATGGTTATGAACTACGGAATGACACTTCGTATGAAAGTTCTCCATGAATTGTCACAATTGAAACAAAGTGAGCACCGTTTCTCACTCACTTTTGACGAGTGGACGTCTACAGGTAACAGGCGGTATCTTAACATCAACGTCCATACCTACGCAAATGATCGTGCTTTGTTTTGGAATTTAGGACTTACTCGTATTTTTGGAAGTATGCCAGCAGCAGTTTGCGCAGAAACCTTAAAAAAGAAAATGAAGGAATTTGACCTTGATTTAGACAAAGATGTTGTTGCAATTACAACTGACGGAGCCTCGGTTATGGTTAAAACCGGTAGTTTGATTCCAGCATTTCAACAACTTTGCTATGCCCATGGGTTGCAACTTGGAATATTAGACGTTCTTTATAAAAAAAAAAGAAAGTGACGATGATCCACTTGAGAATTCTGAGGCTGAGTTAAATAACGACGAGGACAGATCAAATATAACTGAAGAGTCTGAAGATGGTGGATTCGCAGTTGAAGAAGTGTCTTCGGAGATGCGAGGAGAATTGATACCTGATTTTAACGATATAATCAACAGGGTTCGGAAAATTTTACGGATGTTCAAAGGCTCACCAACTAAAAATGACGTGCTTCAGGGATACATCAAGAAATAATTTGGACGAATAATAGAATTAGATAGAGATTGTAAGACAAGATGGAGTAGTTTGGCTACCATGGTAGAAAAATTTAACAAATTGAAATTGTGCATTGCTAAAGCATTGATTGATCTGGGCCTTAGTACGAACATTGAGTATAGGTTTTTAGAACATGATTTTGATGCTTTAGTAAATCTAGAAAATACCTTGAAGCCGGTAAAACTTGCTGTCGAAGTCCTTTGTCGTCAAGATGCCAATCTCATTACTGCTGAAGCTACGCTCAAATTTATGATCAAGAAACTGGAAGATAATCATTCAACGTTAGCTTCAGAATTAGCTTTGACTTTGCACCGACGTATTTTACAACGACGTAGAAATGTGACTGCACTACTGATTTATCTCCAAAATCCTCGTAGTTACCACGCGTCGTGTGACGATGAAACTTTTCATCTTCTACCGAAAAGTTTACTTCGAAAAGAAATTAAAGATTTTGTAACGAGAATGAACTTCAGCCTTTTAAATTCATCTGAGAGCAATGATGACGAAGAGGCTGATCAAGTAATTCCGTCATCGGGTTCCAATCTTGATCTTACATTGCAACAGGAGTTAGAGTTAACTATATCGTCAGCATGTAATGTACTTTGCCCGTCACCATCTCGAGCTAATACACTTGAGTCCATTATAAAAAAATTAATGACTATCTATGAATCTGGGGGGTCAATGGGAAAATATCTTACATTTACATATAAAGCCTTAAAAGGAATACCACCGACAAGTGTGGAAGCCGAAAGGGCATTTCTGCTGCTGGCTATATTGCCTCTAAAATACGCAGTAGTTTGGCAGACGACAGTTTAGATATGTTGTGTTTCCTTCGGAAACATTTTCAATTGAAAGCTGACAAACTTAATAATTAAAGTAACCTATATCAATTTTCAGTTGAAAATGTGTTTTTTTTAGTTGATTTTTTAAATTTTGTTTGTGTATTTTTTGAAGAGGATAGTTTTTTATTCAGTATTTGTTACTGTTTTTGTTAAGAAAAAACGGTGTAATTTTATTGATTTCATACTAGTAGTAATACTTAAATAAATGTGGAGTTAGTTAATTAATTCATTGTTTTATTTGCCTTATATAAATGTGAATATTTTCAATATGCGGGATCCCGCAAATACCGAGATCCCGCGGGATTGAAAATTCGTAGTCCCGCAAATACCGAGATTGAATTCAGGCTGCGGGATTGGAAGCCCTAGTCCCTGGCTGAAACCCTACATCGAGCTCAACACAACCAAACGTCAAGATTCTCAGAACAATTTCGAAAATTAATTATTTAAATTAACAAATAACAGTTCTTATGGAAAATAAGAGAAAACTATTAAAACTCGAACTGGTGAGCAACAAGAAGAGAATAAANAACAAATAACAGTTCTTATGGAAAATAAGAGAAAACTATTAAAACTCGAACTGGTGAGCAACAAGAAGAGAATAAATAAACTAGTAGCCAAGCCCACATTCCTTGACTGCACAATTTACTATGAGAAACTGGCGTCGCTGTAATTCAAATATGAAGAAATCGTTATTGACAAACGTATTTATGCAGGGTTCTCTGTTCTCGACTTGTCGAAAATGCTTATGTACAGGTTCCATTATGATGNAATGTGACTGCACTACTGATTTATCTCCAAAATCCTCGTAGTTACCACGCGTCGTGTGACGATGAAACTTTTCATCGTCTACCGAAAAGTTAATTTCGAAAAGAAATTAAAGATTTTGTAACGAGAATGAACTTCAGCCTTTTAAATTCATCTGAGAGCAATGATGACGAAGAGGCTGATCAAGTAATTCCGTCATCGGGTTCCAATCTTGATCTTACATTGCAACAGGAGTTAGAGTTAACTATATCGTCAGCATATAATGTACTTTGCCCGTCACCATCTCGAGCTAATACACTTGAGTCCATTATAAAAAAATTAATGACTATCTATGAATCTGGGGGGTCAATGGGCAAATATCTTACATTTACATATAAAGCCTTAAAAGGAATACCGCCGACAAGTTTGGAAGCCGAAAGGGCATTTTCTGCTGCTGGCTATATTGCCTCTAAAATACGCAGTAGTTTGGCAGACGACAGTTTAGATATGTTGTGTTTCCTTCGCAAACATTTTCAATTGAAAGCTGACAAACTTAATAATTAAAGTAACCTATATCAATTTTCAGTTGAAAATGTGTTTTTTTTAGTTGATTTTTTAAATTTTGTTTGTGTATTTTTTGAAGAAGATAGTTTTTTATTCAGTATTTGTTACTGTTTTTTGTTAAGAAAAAACGGTGTAATTTTATTGATCTCATACTAGTAGTAATACTTAAATAAATGTGGAGTTAGTTGATTAATTCATCGTTTTATTTGCCTTATATAAATGTGAATATTTTCAATATGCGGGATCCCGCAAATACCGAGATCCCGCGGGATTGAAAATTCGTAGTCCCGCAAATACCGAGATTGAATTCAGGCTGCGGGATTGGAAGCCCTAGTCCCTGGCTGAAACCCTACATCGAGCTCAACACAACCAAACGTCAAGATTCTCAGAACAATTTCGAAAATTAATTATTTAAATTAACAAATAACAGTTCTTATGGAAAATAAGAGAAAACTATTAAAACTCGAACTGGTGAGCAACAAGAAGAGAATAAAGAAACTAGTAGCCAAGCCCACATTCCTTGACTGCACAATTTACTATGAGAAACTGGAGTCGCTGTAATTCAAATATGAAGAAATCGTATTTGACAAACGTATTTATGCAGGGTTCTCTGTTCTCGACTTGTCGAAAATGCTTATGTACAGGTTCCATTATGATGACATGATGACATGATGACCTTGAACTGGCCTATATGGATATTAACTCGTTCCTGTTCGAGATACACCCCCCTAAGATTTACAATGATTTGGCCAGCGATCTAGATTTTAAAAACGAATTTGACACCAGCGCCTACCCCACTACACACCCGTTCTACTCGAAAAGAAACAAAAAAGTTGTCGGCAAGTTCAAAGACGAATGTGGCGAGGACATGATGATAGCATTTGTAGGACTACAGGCTTTATTCGTACAAATACAGTGGAAAAGTTGCGAAAAGGACAAAAGTCATACAAAATGCGTAGTAAAATTTTTTTTTATAAAATTCGAAGACTTCATTTTTGTTCTGGAGCAACACTGTTTGATAAGGGTTAATGTTCGTATTATAATGTCGCACCAGCACAAACTATATTCCGAATGCATAAATAAATTTACCCTATCTTGGACTAATGACAAGAGGCAGATAATAGAAGATGGAATACACACTTAGCCCTATGGAGAAGATGATGGTGAAATGTAGATATATCTCACTATCAGCTGCAGCGATACCCTGTAGTCCATGCAAGAGTATGCATATCTTGTCAGTTGTGCCATTAACAAATAAAAATGGTAGCTGTAGCCCAAGCAAGAGTATGCATATCTTGTCAGGTGTGTCGTTGTACAAAGACATTGGAGTCTGTCCATATCGACCATCCTCACGAACAATTATTTTGTTTATCCATTTTATTTTGACCGCCATTATTTTAGATTGTGTGGTGGCATGCTGTAGTCCGTGCAAGAGGTATACTCGTCCTTTCAAAAGTTTCGTTGAAGTTTCCTCTGATTTATTGTATTCACTATTGTTTTTACACAGGAATTTTTTACTGGAAAGCTATGATTTTCGGCTGGGTATTTTTGGTCACATTTTTTTTTTTTTCCTTTATTGGTATACATCATTTTTGTGTGCTGCACTGTCTTCAAGGTTTTTCGGCTTTGGTGCAAGATTCGTCTGCCTTGCTTTGATTTTTTTCCCTATTTATTTTCTTTGTTGGCAACTGTGCTGTCTTCAAGATTTTTCGGTGTTGCATGCAATGTTCGTCTGCCTTGCTTTGATTTTTCACCATTTATACTTTTTGTCGGCAACTGTGCTTACTTAAAGGTTTTTCGGTGCTGTGCGCAAGGTTCGTCTGCCTTGTTTTGTTTTTTCGTGAGAGCCTCGAATATTTTTTATGACACGTTGTGTAATCATTATTTTCAAAAATAGATATGTTACTCTGTTCGCTTTTATTTCACAAGTGTCTTGTATTAGAATTTCTTTTTCAATGCAACACACCGATGTCATGAAACAATGACATTACATATTCTTCTCTGATGAAGGAAAAACGATGCTGAATAGCGGACTGGTAATGTTTTTAAAACATGCCTTTCCCTGGGTGGGGGTGAATGAGGTGGAATGCACAATAGGAGGCATTTCCTCGCCTCAGGGGTGTAAAATCTGAAGCGATTACACTCCCTCCTCATCTCCAGGAAAAATTAGGATATATCTAGATAGGAAATGTGACGGAGACTGCAAAACATAAAGCCCTTTTTTTCAATGTGATATGTTTGTAATTTTACTTCCATAATTTCCTATGAATAACTTTTGGCCCCTATGCTGGGCCTCCGACCCGTGGGATACGCTCAATTACGGGGGTTTAACACTTATCCTTGCAGAAAATACGAATGGAAAATGTTAGTTTTATCATACACTTCCTTCTTTCTCTTCTCTCTTTCTGTTGTCTATACTGTTTTCTGTTTTCTTTGTATTAGTTTGTCTGCTTGGTTTTAGTTTTTTTTAGGTAGGTTGCTTTCCATTCCGGTGTCATAACCCCAACTACGTAGTATGGTCACTTAGCCATGAAGAAAGTTTTAAAATAGAAGTTGCAAAATACAATAAATAACTTTACATAATTTCTCAAAAATAAGTCGTAGCAAACGTACTGCATAGTCCCTGGTCCCAATGTCCGGGGAACCATGTACGTGGTCATGCATTTGAATGGTAAACGGGGAGAGAAATACCAGAACGAAAGTGGCCGACCACGCCCTCCGCTCGAGATGGATGTAACTGACAGCTCCTTGGAGGTTGTGGTTGACTCACTCCAGATGGAGAAGAGAGATATCTACACTGAATAATANGAGGTTGTGGTTGACTCACTCCAGATGGAGAAGAGAGATATCTACACTGAATAATATGATTTGCAAAAAATATATATATTGTGTGATGTAAAATATATATTACGTAGAATAAATTATTTTAAATTATCTTTGGTTAATGGTTTTATTTATAATATATCCCTTTTATTCACATTTAAAAGATATTGCAGCTGCCAAGCTGGTTGTATAAAAATTGAAATGACTTTAATAACTTATGACAAAAAAGAATAAATATATTAGAAAGAAATGTTTGTTGAATATTTTTAACCATAAGGAATTCTTTTAAATGTGAAGAGAAAATAAATTATTTATATTGAAAATTGATTTTAGCATTAATAATTTATTTAAGAGGAAATGAAATAATCGTATTTATATAATTAGTAGGNTATATTGAAAATTGATTTTAGCATTAATAATTTATTTAAGAGGAAATGAAATAATCGTATTTATATAATTAGTAGGGCATCATGAATAAAACACAAATATGTTTCAAAAACTATTTACTTAGTACACAGCCAATACCCAACATATTTTTATTTTTTTTAAATTTCAAATCTTGCTCAAATTTAGAAGACTGTTACATGCATAGCTAAACAGAACTCGAATGATGGTAAGCATCAGTTTCTTGCGAAACATCGCACAAGTCTCTGGATCGTAGTGATGTCTATCAGTTCCCGATCGGTGATCGACCTCATCATAGCCAAACTTCCGCCTCGCCAACAGTGGGACCACTGTCAACAGCAGGTCCGGTGGATCAAGCATCCACAGCTCTAGGATTAAATGCTTCGGGGCGGCGACAACGAGAAGGTGCATGTCTGCTTCCCGAGCTGGAGGTATAACCATCCATGGTAGATACTGACGCGAGCGCCTGGCGCCGATGCTGTACTCTGTAGCATCTGGTCTTCTGGGTGGATGCATTCTTCTTGGGCCCAGGATGCTGGGAGCAGACCGACGATTTATACCCCACCTGGGACAGATCAACGGCGCAGTCCGGCGCATGGGTGATAGCAGGTGTCTGGACTGGATTGTTTGGTCCACAGTGCAGGGCAGCTGCATCTGCGGCATCATCTGGAACACGATGCAAGCCGATGCTCCCGGACAGACTATTTGAATCTGCGTTGGTTTGTAGACGACTGGTAAATGCGCGAAATGCCAATGCTGCATACTGCTGCCATCGCAGGTCTCGGAGTAGGTGTGCATGCATCCATCTTACACGATAAAACGGTAANCCAATGCTGCATACTGCTGCCATCGCAGGTCTCGGAGTAGGTGTGCATGCATCCATCTTACACGATAAAACGGTAAGAAATGCTAACATAGTCAGGCTTGGTGCTTGTGTTCGTTGCACAGAACATTGCCATCATGAAGAACGGACTGCTACGACGCGACTTAATGAGTGCATGGCTTATTGTTCCCCACTTATATATAATACAGATGCTGATCAGATGTGCACCACACGAAAGATAAATTTTTCTTTTACAATTCGTGACTAGTTGTAACCCATCGATTCATGGACCAAGGATGAGGCACACCATTTGCGCAGCAGTTACGCGTTCCACCACGCACATATCCAGTAAAGTGGTTCTGACATGTCACAGGCATGCCGATGCTGGTCGTTATAAAGGTTTGCCAGCTTGCGCAGCGAATGTCAGCCATACTCGAATTGCACATCGATGATTTCAACTTCGCTTTTCTAAAAGCCGCTCAACCATTTTTTCTGCTAGTAATCCGCCATATACATATATACACTGAAGAGCCAAATAAAGTAGGAAACCTGCCTAATATCATGTAGGGCCCCCGCGATCACGCAGAAGTGCCGCAAGACGACGTGGCATGGACTCAACTAATGTCTGAAGGTATGCAGGAGGCAATTCACGCCATGAACCCTGCAGGGCAGTCCACAAATCCATAGGAGTGCGAGGTGATGGAGATCTCTTCTGAACAGTACGTTGCANGTGATGGAGATCTCTTCTGAACAGTACGTTGCAAGGCATTCCAAATATTCTCAATAATGTTCATGTCTGATGATTTAGGTGGCCAATGGAAGTGTCTAAAGTCAGAAGAATATTCCTGGAGCCACTCGGTAGCAACTCTCGACGTGTGAGGTGTCGCATTGTCCTGCTGGAATTGTCCACATCCATCGGAATGAACAATGGACATGAATGGGTGCCGGTGATCGGACAGGATGCTTACGTATCTGTCAACTGTCAGAGTCGTATCTATACGTATCAGGGGCCCCATTTCGCGCCAACTGCACACGCCCCGTACCATGACAGAGTCTCCACCAAGCTTGAACAGTCCCCTGTTGACATGTAGGGTCCATGGATTCATGAGGATGTCTCCATACCCGTACACGTCCATCCGCCCGATACAATTAGAAACGAGACTCGTCAGACCAGGGAACGTGTTTCCAGTCATCAACAGTCCAATGGCGGTGTTGGCGAGCCCAGGCGAGGCGTAAAGCTTTGTGTCGTGCAGTCAACAACGGTACACGAGTGGGCCTTCGGCTCCGAAAGCCCATATCAATGATGGTCCGTTGAATAGTTCGCACGCTGGCACTTGTTGATGCCCCAGCATTGAAATCTGCGCCAATTTGAGAAAGGGTTGCACGTCTGTCACGTTTAATGATTCTCGTCAGTCGTCGTTTGTCCCGTTCGTTCACGATCGTTTTCGGGCCGCAGCGATGTTGAAGATTTGATGTTTTACCGGATTCCCGATATTCACGGTACACGTGAAATGATCGTACGCGAAAAAGCAAATTTTATCTCTACCTCGCAAGATGCTATGTCCCACCTCTTGTGCGCCGACTATAACACCACGTTCAAACTCACTTAAATCTTAACAACCTGCCATTGTAGCAGCAGTAGCCGGTCTAGCAACTTTGCCAGACGCTTATTGTCTTATATAGGCGCTGCCGACCGCATCGAGTTACTCTGATTGGTTTCATACCTCTGTTATTTGCATATGCTCGGCTATACCAGTTTTTTTGGCTCTCCGGTGTAGCTCCTTGCAGATACTGAATCAGTAAGTCGCGGAGCACGTTTCCCACATGATGGTAGAGAACGTTGCCTTCGTCCCACTCCAGTCCGTGGTAGTACTCGGTCAGCCAGTCGTTCGTCTTCTTGCTTTTCTCTTCCAACAGTTTCCACGAATAAGGGGGTCGGAAGGAGTGTGTGCACATTTTTCCATCTTATTGTAGGACATGGCGATCTACTTGAGCACGTAACAGCTCTGAATCTGGAAGCCTTGTAGATTACAGTA
Organism: Clitarchus hookeri; assembly: GCA_002778355.1. Classification (NCBI taxonomy): domain Eukaryota; kingdom Metazoa; phylum Arthropoda; class Insecta; order Phasmatodea; family Phasmatidae; genus Clitarchus; species Clitarchus hookeri. The sequence goes on along the minus strand of NQII01003385.1, from coordinate 68,451 downwards.
CATCTTAATACAAACTGAGGTGAGAAATAGTTGTCGTCCTGTTTATATGCGCTTAGCTCACTATGTTCACCAGCCCCGAAAAACAGCCATAGCTCACTACTCTTGTGTGCAAAATAGAATAGTATGCAGAATTATTCGCATGCATGTTTCCCTTGGAAATAATTTCTATACAAAAATACACCACATAATTTTTAACTCGTTCGTTTTGTTTGGATGTGCCGAAGACCAGCAGTGGTGCTGTTTCACTGAATATTTTTGGGCTCGGGACTGGGTAGGAATCGCACTCATCGTAGGAGGCTTGAAACTGACTATACAGATAATACGGCAAAGTAAATACTTCTTGGTCGAACCTGGTATTCAAATCCCCTTATGGGTAGCCTTTTACTATTCAAGAATATTTTTACGTTTTGACATTGCAATGGTCGAAGGTCGATTTGTCTGCCGAGAAGTTGTGTTGCTTGATCGTTTTTNATATTTTTACGTTTTGACATTGCAATGGTCGAAGGTCGATTTGTCTGCCGAGAAGTTGTGTTGCTTGATCGTTTTTTATTCCAGTCCCACTTAATGGGTTTTTTCCCTCCTTGAATACGTCTTCACGACCCAGTGGTTTCGTGTGGCAGACGATAATACTTTTCAAGTAACGAAACTTCAACTCCTGAAGGTTGTGTCGATGATTTTTCTTTCTTGAGATAGTTCAGTTGCTTCGCGCGTTTGTGGGTGCTCTAAGCCACATGGGGAACGAAACACTCCATGTTGGTCAGGGTTTCAGCGACGAGTTGCAGGTTTTCTCCAGCTCCCAACACTGCATCGAGATGGGAGGTGGCTGGCATTATTACCAGTTCTTGCTTGGCTCNTGCAGGTTTTCTCCAGCTCCCAACACTGCATCGAGATGGGAGGTGGCTGGCATTATTACCAGTTCTTGCTTGGCTCCTATTATTATCTTCCTATAATCTTCAGTGAAACACAGTGGCATAGATAGTGGCATGCTCACGTAGAACGTGTCTTCCACAAAGATGGGATCTTCGTATCCATCTTCCATTGCCCAGCGTGCCATTTGTGTCATGTCGAGATTGTTAGGTATGAGCAAGAGGTAAATTTTTGTGGTGGTGGTTATGCCCACATCCCACATTTCATCAATAGTAACACCATTCAATTCGTACAATACTAGCTCAAAAAGGTGGAGTATACCGCTTCGAACGAACGCGGTGGTCGTGGGGTCGGTTCCGTCCTCTTTCATGAGAGTACCTCAGATGCGCAGGAACGATTGCGAAGGCAGGGTGTAAATATCTTAACGCTGTATTGGGATTCGAACCTCACGCCCGAGGGAGTAGGGGGCGGTCACATACGGCTGTTAGCAATGCAGCTCAAACTTGTCGATTCAGTCGACGAATTCTGCTCGTTGGGTCTTGTTCAATATATTGTCGTCTTCCATGTCTGTTCACGTTAATCCTTAGACTACGGAGAAAACGCTCTATGGCACGTGTCAGCACGCTGGTGTCTCGAGCTCTACTGGTCCCGGGTTTGGTTCTGCGCTCAACTTTATGCACGGTACGCCTAGTGAAACTNCGCTGGTGTCTCGAGCTCTACTGGTCCCGGGTTTGGTTCTGCGCTCAACTTTATGCACGGTACGCCTAGTGAAACTAAATCCCATCAATTCAGGTGCAGACACAAAGTGACTTCTTCGTTTTTTAAGTCTATCTGCTTATCGTCCTAATCGAAGATCGTCAAGACTACTTCGTGTGCGCTCTTTGCGATCATGGGAACATAAATTATGCTTTTCGGAACTTCGACCAGTTCATANTCAAGACTACTTCGTGTGCGCTCTTTGCGATCATGGGAACATAAATTATGCTTTTCGGAACTTCGACCAGTTCATAACCTGGTGGAACCGTCGGTGCGAACTCGTGAAGCATATTGCTGGTTTTACCATTGATGTAGCAGCCGCTCGCCAAATTACAGTTTATGCATATCGCATTCGACCGAAAAAATTCTCACAGATCGCGAGGATTCGTGCGTTTTACCAGCTTCATAGATTCGCGTCTCAAACCCCGGCATTGGCTCGATGGTATCCGGTTGTGAAATCGATATCGGCACTGCAAAATATTTCGGCCTTAAGTGTGTTTGGGTTACTGCGTAAGTAGAATAACTATTGGAAATCGGTCACAAGGGGCTGGGGGTCTGGAGCCTGCATAATAGTTTTTAATATACTATTTAAAAAATATTATTTTATTATGTTTATAGGCATATGTATACATAGAAACATACAATAGTTTTTAATAAATTTATACATATTTATGTATAGCATATCTCTTATAAATATGTTTCTACCTCTATAAATGTATATATACATATTCAATGGAATATGCGTGTTTTCTTATGGAGCGAACGAGTATGTGGGTTTTCTCAGACTGCTACCACGTCTATTAAATAAAAAATCATGGCAGAAGGCCTTCTGTGGGCACAAGCTGTGCTCTTTACTGTAATAAGAATCACCTTTATATAGAAAAATTACAGTTGTCATTCTGACACCGTGAGGTGAACATCGATTTGGAAGCGCACTCCCGTCATACAACGAAGATGAATTGCAAATATAAAGGCCTGACTTTGACCTCAACGATCATGGAGACGCAACTTGCATCCTTGCTGTCATATTGTCGTCAGTGTCGATTATGCGATCGAGTTTTCATCTTCAGTCAAAATGTATGGGGAAATTAGTTAGAACCGGTATGAATAGACCTTTTCGCCCAAGGTAACATTACGACAATGGTCACATGCAGTTCATTCAGGACGATATATTGACGAAACTCATCAAGATCCGCAAGGATTCATCTTTTGACAGCCAGCAACTGTTTACGCCAATACCTATTGCTGTACCGATGAGTACTGATTCCACCGATTANATTCATCTTTTGACAGCCAGCAACTGTTTACGCCAATACCTATTGCTGTACCGATGAGTACTGATTCCACCGATTATAGTATTGCCATAATCGATTTCACATTGTCAGTGGTTTGTACCATCTTCAAGCATTCATGAATTCATACACTTTAAAACAGCCGACTGACCTCTGCAGACTGACTAGTCCTGCAGACTGACTCCTAAAGACTAAGCCATTTGTGGAGCAAAATGGGTAATTTTTGGAGCAAAATAGGTCATCTTGGAGCAACATGGTTAATTTGTAGAGCAAAATGGGTTATTTGTGAAATAAAATGGGNTTTAGAGCAAAATGGGTTATTTGTGAAATAAAATGGGTCATTTGGGGAGCAAGATGGGTCGTTTGAGCAAAATGGGTCATTAATGGAGCAAAATGGGTCGTTTGCAGAGATAGATGGGTTATTTGTGGAGCAAAATTGGTAATATGTGGAGCATGAGTTCAAGCTGAGCGAAGAACTTGTCTGTAAAAAACTGTTGAAGATGCAACTACATGGTAATATNATGTGGAGCATGAGTTCAAGCTGAGCGAAGAACTTGTCTGTAAAAAACTGTTGAAGATGCAACTACATGGTAATATGATGAAGTTACTAGATAAAATGTATGTTTGAATGCATGCATAGAAATGCTTAAATCTCACTGATGAAATATGTTAGTAAATATATATATTGAGAAATAGCTAGGCCAAGTAGATACACAAGTTGCTACTGTGGAATTAATTTTAGTATTTTATGAACAAGTAGCAAGCCAATTATTGTACTAAGACTGTGTAGAGCCTACCTGTATGTATGTAACGTTTCCCACTGCTGGAAAATTACATGGAAACCAGTGTTGCTGCTGTGGAAAGATCTTCAGCAAAGAGCTGCCATGCTCAGCGACTTGATAAAACCACCGATGCAAAGAGAGCTTTTTTCGCGATGAATCATTCCGACAATTGTTACACAATTTATGCAAGGTGACCCATGAAAGAACCACATCAAGAACGGCAATTATTCGTCTTTTGAGAGCCAGCAAGTAATGCCATCAATACCCCCTGCTGCATCGGTGGGTACTGATTCGATAGGCAATAATGATGATACAATTATTGGTAAAGATGGAATGAGTGCCATAGAGTCGGTTTGTGAGGAATGAAAAATTTGCAAGACTTTCGTTTGAAGTCGCCAAACATCAAAATAAATGGTTGACGGCTCAATTTATATATTATGACCATGCGACTCCTACAAAGAAAGGTAAACTTGATTTTAAGGATGAAACAGAAAGTGAAAACCATCATGAAGACCGCATTGATGATGACTATAACGACAGCGATGAAGAAGTATCTGATGAGAAGGATGATGATTCTCTCGACATTCCCACGCATGTCACCAACGAGTTTCCTTCGATAAGTTGTGTGAAGAAGGCAGAAAGCGTGAAGAACGCTCGTTACATATTCCCCGAAGACCCGAATAAACTTGTTGATAGAATCAGATATTTGATTGACCTGCAATAACACGGGAATATGTCAGGCATTGGTGAGATATCTTCAATCATCGATGAACTGAAGGATCGGGGTTTCTATCAGGTGAAACTGTTAGCTATTATCCATGAACTGCAAAACATATGAAAAGTGTAAAAATCGAATGTACAAAATAATTACATTTATAGAATGTATATGAAAAGTAATTAAATTAAATTTGTGTATACATAGTAATGTGTGTTTAATTTCTTATACAATACCTTCTGCTTCTCTGAAATAGTTATTAATTCAATGGTGTAAACAGTAGTTTGCGAGAGTCTGTTTTAGATAAAATTTATAAGTGTGTGTGCAGGAGGAGGGCTATGGTTCGATCCGTATATGGCGAACGAATGAAATGAGGCTAATATATTTTAGGAATGTTTCGCAACTAATTTATTGTCCTGGTCTTTTGGCTTGTCAAGTTAGCATGACCCTTTGGTATGATCAGCTGTGATAGAAATGCTTTGCGAAAATTTTGCTAAGATACTGAGTGAAGAGGATAGTTACGGGAATCTTATTAGAGACATTATTCGAGATTGTACATCATCGTTTGTATAGGTGAATGGTATGGCAGGTTGTTCTAGTCGGTTGGTCTTGTCAGTTCTTCAGTAACTGGTCTCATCAGGAGCTAATCTGGGGCTCAGTCAGTTTCACCAGTAGCCATTCTTGGGAGGAGTCAGTCATTGGCTAGTATGATTAGTCGGTATGACACCTCGTGACCAGCTAGTAATGGCAAATTGTATAGACTGATTTTTCTCGAATATTCGAGTTCAATGTCGTTGTAATCAATGTCAAGGTCAACAACAAACAACATTGTGGTTAAATCTACAGCTCCTCTGATGTTAAAATGTATAATTAATACACTAGTGTCACCCAGGTGATGAAAAATTGAACAAATTAAAAACAGAAAAAATTAATGTGGTGGGTGGAGTTCATTTTACATAATAAAGACAAGATAAGGGATTGAGGGGGTGAATGTTAAGAAAATAAGAATAATTGGTGGTGGGTCGAACGAACTTGAGTAATCAACCAATAAATACACAGGTGGGGGTAAAGTAAACACAAGAAATAAAACAGTGCGAAATATTGGTGGAGTGGTGGGGAACCGACTAATTAACCAATGAGAAACATTGGCGAGGGTCGGTCGTCCGCTGGATGTGATGCTGAAATAAAGGTTTTTTTAATAACGTTTTTTAATTTTTTTATAATTTTGTTATAATTTATTATACATTTTTATAATTTATAAATGTCTTAAAACATGTTGGGGATTTTTGAGAATTATTTGGGAATTCTTAGGATATTTGTAATTTTTTCAGTTCAAGGTTATTAAAGGTAATGGGGTCAAGGTCAAAGGTGAAGGTCACCAACATCGAACATTACAGACAAGATGGCCACTGGGGAACCGGAATGGCAGAGCATTAACATTTCCGATATCTAGTGTCAGGTCCCGATGTGCAAAAACATACTACATTTTGATTTTTTTCTAAATTTTTACAATTTTCTATAAATGTTTTAAAGTGTATATTGTTTGGGATTTTTGTAATATTTTTGGATTTTTGGTTTTCAATGTCATTGGGGTAAAGGGTCAAGGTGAAGGTCACCAGCATATAAAATGGCTGATGAGATCGGCACTGATCGACCTGGCAAGGGCTAGTTGTGTCGGGGCTTAGTCGATATACCTGTCATAAAGTTCTGGACCTCCTACATGTATATCTTTAAATTATATTTTTTAAATTATTTTGTATTTTTTAAATTTTATTTTAAAGGTTTCTGGGAGTTAATAATTTTTTCAGCATTTTTTGGAAATTTTTTGTTTAAGGGCATTCAAGGTCATGGGTACAGGGTCAAGGTCGAGGTGATGAGTCAAGGTCAAGGTCAAGGGCAGCTAAATCCGAGATGGCAGTTGGGTGACCGGAATCACTGAGCATGATGTCGGCTCTGGCTCCGGACCCCCGCCCCTTGTGCTCGAATTTCCACAATTGTTCTACTCTCATAGTTCGAAAGAGACATCCGATGGCACGGATTTATTAATGGAATTTGCTATTTTCTTCAGTTCATATGCATTGGTGGAAATTCGTATTTATTTCACGTCTTCTGCCACTTTGTACTGGAATGCAGAATTCACGTTTACTTCTACGTTCGATATGGAGTTTTATGTTTGAAAATTCATGAGTCCGACGACCTTCTCACTTTCCAGCTCCAAGGGCGTGTAAAACATCTTCCTCAGCTCGAATGTCTTACCACTTAGAATGATGGACACCGACCTACTGACTGGAAAANAATTCAATGGTGTAAACAGTAGTTTGCGAGAGTCTGTTTTAGATAAAATTTATAAGTGTGTGTGCAGGAGGAGGGCTATGGTTCGATCCGTATATGGCGAACGAATGAAATGAGGCGAATATATTTTAGGAATGTTTCGCAACTAATTTATTGTCCTGGTCTTTTGGCTTGTCAAGTTAGCATGACCCTTTGATATGATCAGCTGTGATAGAAATGCTTTGCGAAAATTTTGCTAAGATACTGAGTGAAGAGGATAGTTACGGGAATCTTATTAGAGACATTATTCGAGATTGTCCATCATCGTTTGTATAGGTGAATGGTATGGCAGGTTGTTCTAGTCGGTTGGTCTTGTCAGTTCTTCAGTAACTGGTCTCATCAGGAGCTAATCTGGGGCTCAGTCAGTTTCACCAGTAGCCATTCTTGGGAGGAGTCAGTCATTGGCTAGTATGATTAGTCGGTATGACACCTCGTGACCAGCTAGTAATGGCAAATTGTATANGGGAGGAGTCAGTCATTGGCTAGTATGATTAGTCGGTATGACACCTCGTGACCAGCTAGTAATGGCAAATTGTATAGACTGATTTTTCTCGAATATTCGAGTTCAATGTCGTTGTAATCAATGTCAAGGTCAACAAAAAACAACATTGTGGTTAAATCTACAGCTCCTCTGATGTTAAAATGTATAATTAATACACTAGTGTCACCCAGGTGATGAAAAATTGAACAAATTAAAAACAGAAAAACTAATGTGGTGGGTGGAGTTCATTTTACATAATAAAGACAAGATAAGGGATTGAGGGGGTGAATGTTAAGAAGATAAGAATAATTGGTGGTGGGTCGAACGAACTTTAGTAATCAACCAATAAATACACAGGTGGGGGTAAAGCAAACACAAGAAATCAAACAGTGCGAAATATTGGTGGAGTGGTGGGGAACCGACTAATTAACCAATGAGAAACATTGGCGAGGGTCGGTCGTCCGCTGGATGTGATGCTGAAATAAAGGTTTTTTTAATAACGTTTTTTAATTTTTTTATAATTTTGTTATAATTTATTATACATTTTTATAATTTATAAATGTCTTAAAACATGTTGGGGATTTTTGAGAATTATTTGGGAATTCTTAGGATATTTGTAATTTTTTCAGTTCAAGGTTATTAAAGGTAATGGGGTCAAGGTCAAAGGTGAAGGTCACCAACATCGAACATTACAGACAAGATGGCCACTTGGGAACCGGAATGGCAGAGCATTAACATTTCCGATCTCTAGTGTCAGGTCCCGATGTGCAAAAACATACTACATTTTGATTTTTTTCTAAATTTTTACAATTTTCTATAATTGTTTTAAAGTGTATATTGTTTGGGATTTTTGTAATATTTTTGCATTTTTGGTTTTCAATGTCATTATGGTAAAGGGTCAAGGTGAAGGTCACCAGCATATAAAATGGCTGATGAGATCGGCACTGATCGACCTGGCAAGGGCTAGTTGTGTCGGGGCTTAGTCGATATACCTGTCATAAAGTTCTGGACCTCCTACATGTATATCTTTAAATTATATTTTTTAAATTATTTTGTATTTTTTAAATTTTATTTTAAAGGTTTCTGGGAGTTAATAATTTTTTCAGGATTTTTTGGAAATTTTTGTTTAAGGGCATTCAAGGTCATGGGTACAGGGTCAAGGTCGAGGTGATGAGTCAAGGTCAAGGGCAGCTAAATCCGAGATGGCAGTTGGGTGACTGGAATCACTGAGCATGATGTCGGCTCCGGACCCCCCGCCCCTTGTGCTCGAATTTCCACAATTGTTCTACTCTCATAGTTCGAAAGAGACATCCGATGGCACGGATTTCTTAATGGAATTTGCTATTTTCTTCAGTTCATATGCATTGGTGGAAATTCGTATTTATTTCACNTCTTAATGGAATTTGCTATTTTCTTCAGTTCATATGCATTGGTGGAAATTCGTATTTATTTCACGTCTTCTGCCACTTTGTACTGGAATGCAGAATTCACGTTTACTTCTACGTTCGATATGGAGTTTTATGTTTGAAAATCCATGAGTCCGACGACCTTCTCACTTTCCAGCTCCAATGGCGTGTAAAACATCTTCCTCAGCTCGAATGTCTTACCACTTAGAATGATGGACACCGACCTACTGACTGGAAAANGGGCGTGTAAAACATCTTCCTCAGCTCGAATGTCTTACCACTTAGAATGATGGACACCGACCTACTGACTGGAAAATATAGGTGCGAACACCTTTAATGTAAAAGGTTAACGAACAATTATTCGCCTATGATGTATTTTTATTTCACCGCACCAGAAAGCAAAGACACAAGTATCTTGAGTTCCATGTGTTCGTCATCCGTTCCATCTCATAGTTTTAAGTGAGTTTGCAATTTTTCCGGTATTGCAACAGTATGAGTGGTGGATACAAATTACCGAAACTGGCGTAGTATACTGCACGTTTGCCATGTTTGACGTAAGTTACCCAGTGTGTACTGGGCCCGGCTGTCGTGTCCAGGTTGATTACGACACATTTGTCACGATTAGGTTTAAGGGGCAAAGTATCTCGCATGAACACGCCACGAAAATGAGGTATCTTTAATTTGCATGCAAACAGTTCCAAATCCACGTTCGTGTGCGACCGTTTCGGTAGTGATTTCATTATCGCATCTTCCTACTGCGACGATTTTTCTTTCTCGCACCTCCTCCTCGGTAGGGCCGTCGTATGCAAAGCCATTTTACCCATAGCGATAACTTCCAGTTTATGTTTGTGGCAGAGGTTTTCCTCCAATTGCTTACGTTCTCTCGAGGTAGTTTCACTGCGCCAGCGATATTCGTTACGGCTCCGGCGATACCACCCAGAACACCGATTGCAGGTATCAAGGCGGGAAGGAAACCTTCTGTGTTTTCCTTCCCTCTCCTCTTGGAACTTCGTCTTGCTTTCTTCACCCCCTGCCCAGCTCCACCTTGGCTTTCATCGCGTTGTAAATGCCCCACACAGCTATTTTTTCATCGANTTTCTTCACCCCCTGCCCAGCTCCACCTTGGCTTTCATCGCGTTGTAAATGCCCCACACAGCTATTTTTTCATCGAAGCCGGTGTCCAGTGCACGACATATTTCGTCCGCCCTGTGGGCGAGTATCTTATCTGCCTGGTGCCTGGCTTTCAGATCCTTGTGCTGGGAATAGGCGATATTGTGCCACTTGCACGCCTCGTCCAGTGCATTGGTGCCTGTATGGCAGCATGGCAGCCTTTTATCTAGCTTGGTTCCCGGCCTGCAGAACCTGTATCCAGGAATGTGCAGCTCGAAAGGTAGATGGTTGATCAGCATATCGACGATCCCTCTTCCAGATTTGTTCTTACTTCTACGAGTCATCACACGCTAATGCGCTATGAACCGATATATACCCGACCTTTATACATTTTCGTTTCAGCATCGTGGAGATAATCAAGCAAGACGTTAGTCTTCCCATCTGCATCACCGAGAAAGATGACGNCATTTTCGTTTCAGCATCGTGGAGATAATCAAGCAAGACGTTAGTCTTCCCATCTGCATCACCGAGAAAGATGACGAAACCTCAAACGATGCACATCATGGCACACTGTTGTACAATAACATGAGGGGATTTATTTGTGGACGGTTGGGTTGTGGCAATATGTGAGTGCCGTTGAATTTGCTGGATGAACCAAATGGTCTTAGTTTCAAAAAGGTGTACCTGTACTGCAAATCGCTCCAGCAACCGATATACCAGCATCTAGCACTAATAATAAGGCCGGTTTCCTACACTATTTCCCTTGCAGCGATAACGAGACCGTCGTGCCACCGAGCGAAGCACTGCCAAACTCAGTGTTTATTTTCGATGATGTGGTATGTGAGAAACAGAGTTGCATCAAGCAGTACTTTAGCATGGGATGGCATGCAAACAAGGACTGCCAGTACTTGAGTCAAACTTATTTGTGGGTGCCGAAAGAGTTACTGTGCGATAATGTGAATTTCCATGTGTTTCGCATGGACGATACGAACTGGCGGCATGGGTACGATGACCATGTCAATATGGATATGAAATTCACAGAGTTTAAGAAGATGTGCTCTTTGTGATGGATCGAGGAGTACGGCATATTAATGATGGATAAGGATTCTCCGGTACATAATGGAAGTTACAGGCATGGCTTCGATCAGTTTATAGTAAGATGCCGACCATGAGTCACTATACCATTTCCAAGTTCGGAGATTATTTATGCTCCGATGATGTTGATGGGAATGGGTTCATAGAAGCTCGCCTCACTGCTGTTCACAGAGACCTGTCGCTTCTTGGGCAAAAGATCTAGAGCCTGAAAAATGAAATGGTGGAAGAATTGGTGGCCTTGGACCAGGAAGCACAGATGAATGGATTATAGACCTGATCAACATTTCGGATGCACAGAGACAGGAGGAATTCAAGACTTCAAAATATGTTAATGTTCAAACTGTCTGCGAAAACCGATGATTCGTGGCTTAGCAATAAGGTGCTCGATACATGCATCACCGACTGGCTATGTCGTGAGATGAAATATGCTATTTCTGGGAAATCACATAGGTCGGCCAGAAAGTATTATCCTATGATAAAATACATAATGAAAGTGCTGGACGATACTTTCCAATCCGACCTGATCGAAATGCAAGACTTTATTCGTGCAAATAAAGGCCACCACTACATTGTGACTGTAATAGACAGGTTTTTGAAGTATGCCTGGGCCAAACCGCTCAAATCGAAGATTGCATGTGATGTCATCGAGGCCATGGCAGATATGTTGAGCGAAGGAAACATACTAAATAATCTCCACACCAACTATGGTAAAGAATAATTTAATGCTACTTTCCATGCGCTGATGAAAAGTTACGGCATAAATCACTATTCCATGTGATCTGGACTCGATGCTAGCATCGTCGAGAGTTTTCACCGAACTCTGAAAGCCAAATTGTGGAGACATTTCAAGGCGAATGGAAATTTCTAAGTGGCTTGAGCTACTGCCGAAACTCGTCCGCGAGTATAATTCTACCATTTATTCTACCACTCGCATAAAGTCCGAAGACATCAAGAACGACTCCCTGCTTCGGAATGTGTACTCTAACCACAAGAAGAGGTACCTGCACAAGTCTAAATCTAAGATCGGTGTCCTGGTGTGCATCTCCAAACAATGTGGCATTTTACACAAGGCCTATCGTCACAACTGGTCTGCAGAATTGTAAAAGGTGGCTCGCATACAACACACGTACCTGTGCATGTATTACCTTGAAGATCTATGTGGCAACCTCCTTCGCTGNAAAAGGTGGCTCGCATACAACACACGTACCTGTGCATGTATTACCTTGAAGATCTATGTGGCAACCTCCTTCGCTGCAGGCTTTTACGAAGAGGAGATCCAGCCTATTAGGTTTCCCGACGTTGTTTTGATGGATAAGATGCTAAAACGACGTAATGTACGTGTGTATTTGAGGTGGCTCGGGCACTTGAAGTGTAACAAATCCTGGGTCGATGAGAAAGACATTCTGAAATAGGACTTACCAATTTTTTTTTTAATTGTGTTATATACATGTATGTTTTTAAATAAAAGCATGTTTTACCTGAATTAACATTAATGTTATTCTTGCTTGTCTTTATATACAGTATTATGGGATTGGAGATACCTAGCTCTGTGAAAAAAAACCTAACACTGCTCTTCCCATACATCTGACACCATGTCTATCTGACACCAAGCAGATGTGAGAAAATGACTTGGAAGCACATACGCTGCTTGCACGTGTACGGTTAGTTACCTGATGCTATGCAGGTACAAATCTGTGAAGATGCTAACATTGCACTAACCCCACCCATTCCCGTCCGCCCCCACCCCCTCGACTTAAACTGTGACGAACTCCTGCGGCCCTGACCTTGAATACGGTCGGTTATAACTACATTCTTCCAGGTTTATTCGCACGGGATGCTGAAATCATGGTCATTCGCCTGCACTTCTCTCAGGGTCGACAACATCCCCCCTCCCCTTCTTAACAAGCAGTGGCATTTATATGTAGGCCTGTTATAACAAGGGCATCGCGAGCCTGTTGTGCATCGGGGCTGTTTCATTTTCATAAAATGCAATAGTGAATATTACCTTTTTTCATTTTTTTTTTCGAAAACAACAAATTATTAATATTCACATTAAACTAAAAAAAATGTTCAAATACACATACGCCTGTTTTCAGTTAAAAGTGCGATAAGGAAATTTTTGAAATCTGAGGTAGCGAGCCGAAATTATTTAATCTTTACACATTTTTTTTAATTAAAAAAAAAATTTGTTACAGGTTTTTGTAAGAGAGGAGGAGACATCAATGCATCTGCCTTTGTAGTGGGAACCGAAGTGGCAGGCGATATATTTAAGACATTTTTCTTACATGCATTTCTAGGCAACATTACTCTGACATTTTTTTTTTCTTGAGAAATGTAATTATGATATGCAGCGAAACTCTAAACCGAAATAATTATTAAAAATCCAAAAAGGCGGGTTATTACTTTTTAATTTTCTATCATGTTTTATTATAATATATTTTATAAAAAATGTTATATTTAAATAATTTCTAGGAATTTCGAGGGGAAGAACATACAGCATGGCATCGAACCCTGGCTGTGATACTTACAAAGATGGCGGATGACACCGACCAACATGGCCACTGCCCACACCTAAAAATATGGTGGACAACTCCTACCTCCTGATGCATGATGTATGTGCCAAATGAAACTTTTTATATTTACTGCGAGGGCCTACGGCCCTATAAATATTGCAGCTGTCCAAGAGTCGACAGTCTTTTGCAGAGACCATCTGGCTGAGTGCGGGGGGCAAAACCTAGCGTGGTGGGGGATGGACGACGATGGGAGATTGCGAGACGATGGCGGACGAGGTATTCGTGGTGTGAATGGACGAGAGGGCGTATAAAAGGACGATTGAAGGCTTCTGTGCACGAGGGTGCTCGGAGAACTCTATAACATTGCCGGCTGGTGTGATGTGGACTACACAGAGGTGGGACTGAATGAACATGCGATAGTTATTTTATTGTAAATAGTGTAACTGCCAAACATTGACTTTTAATTTATGAAATAATCGAATAGGTTTTGATACACGGTCTATTGGGACTGATTTTTAATGATTAAATTTCATCAATTTCTTTTATGCAATTAAAAATTTATTGATAGAATTAATCAATTGGAAACAGCAAGTGATATCAATTTATTGTGAGATATTGGATCAATAGAATTTTTTTTATGGTTATTGTTTAATAGAATTAGGTAATTATAATTACCTCTTTCGTTCATATAAGACCTCCATCCCTTAACGAACCTGATTTAGCCTACTGAATTTTAAGAAATTGTAACACTGTGGTCAGAAAAGATATGGAGGCATTTTAATTAAAATGAAATAATAGGAATACAGTATTTGTAATTAAGTTTACAGTAGGATATTGACAAGTAGGATAATTATGAAAATATAATATAGTTGTAGTTTTATGTCCAGGAATTGCTATGAAAATTGTGAATGGTAACTAGGAAAATGTCTGCAGACATGGAAGCACTCTGTACTTTGATGGAAGGACTTGGTGGCAAAATTAGTAATTTAAATAACAGGTTAAGGAGTAGTGTATATAATGTTAGCGAATATGAAAATTACCAGATCAATAGTGTAAATGATAGTGTAAATAGTCAAATCAGTAGTGTAAGTTAACTTGTAGATAAGAAAATAGACAGTGTTAGAGACAGTGAAAACAAAAATTTAGATAGAAAAAAACATACATTTGAAACAAAAATGTGGATTGAAAAATACACAGTTTAAACGAAAATGTGGATAGAAAAGTAGACAATCTAGACCGAAAGAGTGAGGGTATTTCAACTTTAGTAAATAATAAAATATAATGTTTAAACAAGTAAATTAAAAGTGGCGAGATAAAGGTGGAACAGGAGGTAAGAACCCTCAAGAAATANAAATATAATGTTTAAACAAGTAAATTAAAAGTGGCGAGATAAAGGTGGAACAGGAGGTAAGAACCCTCAAGAAATAATGGCATGATTTCCTGCAGCAGCAGAACAGAAGACATGCAGCAGCTGAGGAAGAGCTGATATCGAACCCCACCAAGCTGACGACTGTTGGCGGCGAGGAGAAAGTAGTGGTCGCCATTAGTGCCGCCATCGCAGGGTAAGCTCGGCAGTTCTGCGATGTGGTTACACTTCAACAAAGGATGAGTAAAGGACTCCCAATAAATCCTGCCCCTACGATGGACAGAAACCTTGGCGTGAATACCGGCACCAGTTCGTGATCGTTCCGCCCTATATAGCTGGACTGAACAGCAGCAGTTACACTACCTGGCGGCTGTACTGAGGGGACCTTAACTGAGTATTTTGCAGTCTCTGCTACAAAGACATCGACTGGAGCACTTCACTTTGGTTTCGGCATGGAGCTATGATTCGGCGACCGATACCTGCGACACGCCCACCATGCTCATCTGCGAAGTCGCACCTAGTGACCAGGTGAACCACTGTAAGAACTGTGGCAAGATACTGTGAGGCTCTCACACCTGTCTATGAAGTGATACCATGAGCAGGTACGAAATGTCATCGCAGTAGGCTTCTTTGGCGATGCTATCACCGACACTGAGGTGTGGCATACTCTACATTTGGCTGCGCCTCACACCATGCAGGTTGTCTTGGCCCGAGCACTGTAGGTGAAGTCAGGAAGGCAGGCATCAGTGCCCTGACATCCAGTGCGGGCAGTGATGCTGAACGAAAAGNAGCACTGTAGGTGAAGTCAGGAAGGCAGGCATCAGTGCCCTGACATCCAGTGCGGGCAGTGATGCTGAACGAAAAGGTGGACGACAGCATCAAGAGGATGCTGAAGTAATTGCAGATGACCATGGGAGATAACGCTTCCAGGGTCCGCGCTATGGAGATTGGCCGAACCCCACCTTAACGGCTGGAATGTTGGTCGTGTGGACAGCCGGGGTCCTGCGAGTCAACTGTCCTCAGCAGCATCAACAGCAGCAGCAACCAGGAAGAAGGCAGAAAGGGGCAGGTGAGTGTGCAACATCTTCGGGAAGCCTGTAAGCACCAGTTTTGGGGGCAAAGGTTGGAGGTTGCTGGAGAGAAGGACCCTATGTTTTTACAGGTGCATGCATGAAACAGGATTTGGATGCCATATTTGTGGAGGGGATCCTCGATGATGTTTCTTGTCAGATGGTCGTTGACACAGGGGTGTCTATATCAATGGTAATACTAGACATTCTCGGCCCCCCACCTAACATTGGTATCACCCCCAGCGATTGTCCGATAAGAGCATGGATCACTGCTATTTAACAACAATGGCCAGCTAGATCACACAAGTCAGAGGCAAGAGAAGGGTACACTTATAGCTCAGTTACCTTAATATTAGAGCATTATATTTACATTGCAGAAATAAAGGACGAATGCATGTCGTGTCTCAGTGTATTACATAGGCTGAGGTGCTGTATCGATACTCTACTAGGGGTGTTGTGGGCTGTTAATACCGAGTTGGTAGGGTCAAATTAACGTGATTTATCTTTGCCAATGAGTTGACCAGTAGTATGTCATCAGTCGACTGTGCTCACTGCTTCTAGCGAAATTGCTGTTCCAGGCAGATGCCAGGAAAATTTTGTCAGGCGGTTGGGCATAATCGAACCAGCCCAGAAAGGAGGAATTTTACCAGATGGTGTAACTCTAGCAAGAACTTTAATTTCTTCATAATCGGACTGTTTGCCTGTCAAATTGATTCATTTATCTGGCAGTGCTATCCATATTGAGTAGGGAGCCACTATATGGGTGTTGCAAGCAAGGATCACATGTTCTTTCAAATGTTCCAGAATATCCAATGCCACAAAATACCAAATGTCCACTACCATATGCTCTGGGAGAACTGCTTTCGAAAACCAGAGAAAACCTCAACTAGTGACAAGAAAAGAGATGCTGTATCAGAATTACTACAGGGAAAAGGGGTATTTTTCTTGTGAGCCTCGTGACCTTGGCGGAATTAATATTGCATGCCATCACATCGACATAGGGGTGGCTAGNTACGAAAACCAGAGAAAACCTCAACTAGTGACAAGAAAAGAGATGCTGTATCAGAATTACTACAGGGAAAAAAGGTATTTTTCTTGTGAGCCTCGTGACCTTGGCGGAATTAATATTGCATGCCATCACATCGACACAGGGGTGGCTANGGGTATTTTTCTTGTGAGCCTCGTGACCTTGGCGGAATTAATATTGCATGCCATCACATCGACATAGGGGTGGCTAGGCCCATTAAACGGCCACAAAGGTGACTACCACTAGCTTCACATGAGGTGGTTGATGTTATTCTGAAAGAGATGAAGGGTTTAGTCGTGATAGAGGCAATATTCAGTCAATTGTCTTCTCCGATTTTGATAGTTAAAAAGAATGATGACTATTGGATTTTGTGTTTATTACCACCAACTTAATAATGTGACCAAGAAAGATTCTAACCACTCCCTAGGATAGATAACACACTAAATAGCCTAGCAGGTTTACAGTGGTTTTCTACTTTAGCCATAAAGAGCGGGCATTGGCAGTGCGAGGTGGCCCTGGCCTTTTGTGTACAAGGGAAAGGAACCTGGCAAATCAAGGTTATGCCCTTTGGGATATTCAATGCTCCTGCTACCTTCGAACGACTGATGGAAAGTGTTCTTCCCATAGATATTGGTCAGGAGTACCTGGAAGACATTTTTGACAAGGGAAGAACATTTTAAGAGCACCTGACACACCTGGATTCTGTGTTCAGAAAGTCGCTTCAGCCAACCTGAAATTAGTTCCTAAGAAATTCGACATTTTCCAAAAGAAAATTATTTCCTTGTGCCATGTTGTGTCGGTCCATAGGATTGAAACATACCCTGAAAAGACCAGGGCAATAAGAGATTGGCTTCTACCAACTGATAAAACTGAAATGCGAAGTTTCCTTGGAATATGTGCTTACTACAGTCGATTTGTACCCAGGTCCGTCATGGTCGCCAAGATTCTACATCAATTGACTGAGGCAACAATAAAATTATATTGGAACCTAGAGTTCAAAGTATCTTTTAATAGACTAAAAAAAAGATATCTCGCACAGTGCTGGGCTTCCCAAGTAGAGAGAGTGAACTCATTCTGGATACAAATGCTAGTGATGTAGGAACCGGGGCTGTGTTATCTCAGATTCAGGATGGAAAGGAGAGGCAACTGGAATACTTCAGTAAGGTGCTATACAAGACTGAGTATAATTACTGTATGACACGCAGGGAGCTTCTGGTCGTGGTGAAGGCAATTTAACATTTTAATCCATCCCTTTATGGCAGACACTTCACATTTAGAATTGATCATGCTTCATTATGCTGGCTACTAAATTCCAAGAACTCCGAAGGTCAAATAGCAATACCTGCATGAATATGACTTTCAAACACATCGCAGTGCTAGACTCCTTCACAACAATGTGGATGCACTTTCCAAGAGACCATGTGAACCATTCTGTCGTCATTGTGAACACCACGAGGAAAATATGAGCATATCGTGGAAAGCAAGCAGTACAAGAATTCAAAGCCCTGTGTCTGGCGATAGGTCACCACGATGAAGGGTCCGAGGGTTAAAGAACGAGGTCCTCTTCAGAAATAAAATGTTGGGTCCCCATTTGTTAGGATGGCTGTGGACATTTTCGGACCACCGCCAGTCACTGACATGGGAAATCGATACCTCCTAGTAGTGCGTGACTATTTCACAAATTGGCCCAAGGTCATGCCAATGCCAAACCAAGGGGCTGGCATTGTAGCTGACGCACTTGTAGAGCATGTTTTCTCGATGTTTGGAGTGCCACTTAAGCTTAATTCTGATCAAGGACGAAATTTTGAATCAAAACACTTCCAAGATGTAACAAGTATTTTAGGAATGAAAAAACCTCGTCCCACAGCATAACACCCTCAGCCGAATGGTATGTTCGAGAGACTAAATCATACCNTTTAGGAATGAAAAAACCTCGTCCCACAGCATAACACCCTCAGCCGAATGGTATGTTCGAGAGACTAAATCATACCATGGAACAGTATCTGGCGATCTGCGTCGCTGACAACCAAGAAGATTGTGACTCCAAGGTTCCCTTTTTTTTTTCTGGCATATCGTTCGGCAGTCCACGAGTCTACAATGGTAACACCTTCAAAGAGGATGCTTTTTGGAAGAGAGCTCTGCTTCTCTGGTGACCTGCTGTTCAGACATATTGTGGAAGAAGCAGCCACCCCGGATTATATCGTTAAAATAGATTAAAAAATAACCGATATTCATGAGTTTGTCCGAAGGTACCTTATAATTAATAGTGACAGAATGAAGTCATGACATGACCGGAGAATGCCTGCAGAGACTTTTCAGGCAGAACATCTGGTATTGTTGTACAACCTTCAGGGGCGGAAGGAATACTTCCCGCAATTACAGAAATGTTGGGAAGGCCTGGACAGGATCCTGAAACAGATAAATAATGTGGTCTGCCAGATTTTTGGACAGGGACCCTCGGGCGAGACATAAGGTTGTCCACATCGACCGACTGGCACTGTACATAGGTCCTGATGTTGGAGAGTCTGTTCGAGACGAACATACATAAGGAAAGAACAGTGTTACACACTGATGCTCGCACTAATTTTTAAGCTTTTATGTACATTAAATTACTTTGAGGTAACTGCAAATGTATTGATTTAATTCATTAATTGTAAACACCACGTAATCTCAATTTATTGTGAGAATGTTGGTCAAGTATATTTATTTGTAGTTATTGTAAATAAAATTGGGAAAATACAATTAACTCTTTTATTTAATTAAAACTGCCATCCATTAACGAATCTGAGTTAGTACACTGACATTTGTAAAATTCTAACACTTCTGCCAGAAGTGGGATGGAGGCATTTTAATTAAGATCTAAATAAATTAATTAATATTAACTAGTACATAAATTGTGTAAACAAAACCACAGTTGCAGTAATACACCAAGGAATTATTTATAAATTTTCCAATGCTAACTATAAATATTACGGAAGCACGCTGCTCTTTAATAAAAAATCTTATTAGCAAAATAAATAGCAAAACAGTTACTGTAAATAGTAGAATAAATACAGTTGTAGATAATGTTAATGGACATGTAAATAGCCATATTAATNCAAAACAGTTACTGTAAATAGTAGAATAAATACAGTTGTAGATAATGTTAATGGACATGTAAATAGCCATATTAATAGTGTTAGTGAATCTATTATTAACCAAATAAGTTGTAAAAGTGAACTGGCAGACAGAAAAATAGATAGTTAGCAAAGTATGGGACAGAAAAATAGACAATGTTGCCGAAGTAGTGAACAGGAATGTAGAGAGTGCTAAATGAGGCAGTGGACAGGTAAATATACAGTGTTAATGAGACAATGGACAGGAAAATAGACAGTGACAAAGAAAATGTAAATAACAGAATTCAAGATGTTAGTGTTGTGGTAGCAAATGTAGATAAGAAGATTGACAATCTTAAAGAAATTAAGTACAGGAAACTAGACAGTGTGAACGAGAGAATGGACAGTGTAGATGAAAGGTTGCACAGTGTTCAGAGTCAGATAAACACGAGGTGAGTGCCCTTAAGAAGGAGTGGCAATAATTCTTACAGCAGCAGGGAGGGAGTCATACACCAGCTGAGGAGGAGCTGATATTCACCACGATTAAGCTGACGAGTGCGAGCAGCGACAAGAAGATAGTGGTCGCTGCCAATAAAGCCATCAGAGGAGAGGCCCAGCTGTCCTTCCATGTGGGTATGCCTCAGCCAGGGATCAGTAAAGGTATCACAATAATGACCACCACCTACGATGGAATGACACTTTAGAGCGAATACTGCCACCAGTTCGAAATCGTTGCTGCCCTGATTGGCTTGACTGAAGAACAGCTGGCGTACTACCTGGCAACTGTACTAAAGGGACCTACACTGATTATACTGCAGTCACAGCCAGAACGACATCGACTGGAATACTCTACATTGATGTCGGCCTTGGAGCTGTGATTCGGCGACCGATACCTGCGACACGCCCACCATGCCCAACTGCGAAGCTGCACCCAGTGACCAGGGAAACCACTGCAGGAACTGTGGCAGGACTTAATGAGGCTCTCATAACTGTCTTTGGAGGGATGCCCTGAAGAGGCACTAGATGTCATCGCAGCTGACACAGAGGTGCGGCAAGCTGTATGTTTGGCTGCGCCTCACACCATGCAGGATGCCCTGGCTCGAGCAATAGAGGTTGGTATCAGCGAAGCAGTAGCCGATGTTCTGGCATGCAGTACATGCAGCTACTCCGTGCAATGACGATTCCACCAGGTAGCATCCTTGACATCTTGAGGGATTAGGAGACCAGAATGAAAGACATTTCTGCCAGAATCTGTGCTAGGAAACCGCCTTTTTGTCCACCTAAGCATCAGGGAATGTTGGGAGTGTGGCCGGACAGGACCCTTGAGAATCCAGTGCCTGCAAAGGAACTGAAGGATCCGGCAGCCACACGTGAGTAAGACAGAGAACATGTTGTGAAGACTTGAGATGGCGGATGGGGAACTTCTGAAATCCGTAGAGGCTGCGAAACCCGTCTCTCACCTGCAAAGGTTCCAAGAATGCTAGGACTGTGGAAATGAGGGACACTTACTAGTCTGGTGTCCAGGGATGCCACTTGAAACTATTCATCGAGGAACTGGCCAAAGGACAGCTGCATCAACAATTGGAACTGACAGTCACAGTAATGCCTATCCAGATCACATGCTCATCGAAACTACTGACAACATTCTATCTGAGGGAACGAAGAAAGTATGCTGTATGGTGAAAATAATAATAACAAGGATACGGGAGTCGGACCACCTAAGAAGTCACCCTGCAGTTAGCACAGGCAAGGAAACGAGAGAAGTCCAGGTAACAGACCAAACTGCGCATATGCATATTCGGGAGAAGGAAGACAGACAGGAGGCAGGAGACGAACATTTCTCATTGTCTATTGGCATCAAGAGGAACACTTGGTGTGCTCCGAGAGTTGCAGGCGATGCATTCATGGAAGGGCGACTCATGTGGCTAAATGATAGTAAATACCTTGATTGAAATACATCTCGGTGTCAAGGATGTTGGGAAGGCCAATACCATATATTGAAGTGAGAGAGTGATACCTTATTCCAGATCTGTCTTCAGGATCCCCTGGAGAAAAAGTCTAAGGTTGACCACATAGACCGACTGGTGCTATACTAAGATCCAGATGTTTGAGAGTCTGTTCGGGACGAACAGACTTCAAGAGGTGGCTGTGTTGCATGCCAACTGATGCACAAAGTGTAAGCTCAATGTGTGGTCTGGCTATGTGGGGAGTGACTCCTCTCCCCCCAGGCAGATCCCCTCGCCAGGGAATGATTGACAGTGGTGATTTTGCTGTTGTCACAGCCTCTCATCCTTCCCACTTCTGGTAAAGCCGACGAGTTTAGAGGATGTGCACGAATATTCTGGGAACTACGATGCTCGGTATAATGCAGCATTTAGAGAAATTTTTGGGCGATGGCCTACGACACTATAAATATTCCAGTGTACCAAGGGTCGGCAGTCTTTCTGTGGAAGCCAGTTGACTGAGTGCGATAATCGAGCGATGCGTGGTGCAGCGAGAGACATCGGCGAAGTAGATGGACGACGATGGGAGATTACGAGGCAATGGCAGACGAGTTGTTTGTGGTGTAAATGAACGAGAGGGCCTAATACCCGATGAGTGAAGGCTACTGTGCATGAGAGTTCACTGAGAAATCTAGAACATTTCGGACTAGTAGGACATGGACTAAAAGGAGGTGGGACATAATAAACATGTAATACAGATTTTATTGTAAATATTACAACTGTCAAATATGTACATACATTTTATAAAATTATTTAATAGTTTGATTCAATGTCTAATGGGACAGATTTTTATTTATTTAATCACATTAATGTCTGTGAAATATTTGTAAATGTATTGATTGATTTCATTAATTGTAAACACAAAGTTATATTAATTTATTGTGAGAATTTGGGTAGAAATAATTTTGTTTGCAGTTATTGTTAATAAAATTAGAAAATTATTATAAATTTTTTTTTTAATAAGACCTCCATACCTCAACGAACCTAATGTAGCCCACTGACTTTTAAGAAAATTTTAACAATATATGTATATATCATAGTAGTTTATATTGTTTATGTGGACTTCATTTTGATAATAATTATCTGACCCACCAAAACCTGTGAGTTAACATGACACACCGCAGTATTACATTAATGTCAAATTTAGTATTAATCGGTTATTTTCACGAGATATAAAATTAAAATTTAATTTTGACGTGCTGCTATCTTACAACATTGTGGACAANTTAATCGGTTATTTTCACGAGATATAAAATTAAAATTTAATTTTGACGTGCTGCTATCTTACAACATTGTGGACAAAAGAGGCTATGTTTTGACTGATTTTATGTTTGCAAAAGATACTTTCAGCATAACAATTTTGGTCGGAACTGGAGTAACGGAATCGTATAAATTACAAAGGAACCTAAATTATCTACATTATATTGTAGCCATTTTGAAAATATGCATTTTATCCATATAAATTGCATATATATACATGACGTACAATATTATTACTTATAAGCCAAATATGGCAAGAACCGATTGTGTAGTTACCAGGATTTATCTAATATAAAAGCTTTTTTTTNTATTACTTATAAGCCAAATATGGCAAGAACCGATTGTGTAGTTACCAGGATTTATCTAATATAAAAGCTTTTTTTTTCATGTTGCACTATTTTACAAAATGGCATATTAATAACATTATCACTTTCTAAATTTATTATTTACGTCATGCACTGTCACTGTAACAAATTTTGTGTAAATTGGTTTACAGGTTCCATAGATACAACATAAAAGCTTTATTTTTAAATTTGCACTATTTTACAAAGTGGCGAACTAATAATATTCTCGTTTTCTAAATTACACCCTTACAGCATATACTGACAATGTGCCAAATTTGGTTTAAATCAGTTACATGTTTCTCGAGATACAATAGAAAATAATATATTTTTTTCAATTTGCGCTTTCTTCCAAAATGACAGTCTAATAGCACTGTCGGTTTCTAAATTTAATGCTTACATGATGCATTGTCAACTTACCAAATTTGGTTTAAATCGGTTAAACGGTTACCGAAATATAATGGCAAAACTTTATTATTTTCAATTTGCACTACCATACTAATTGGGGTACCAATAATATTCTCACTTTCTAATTCCAATGCTTATATCATGAACTAACAACATACAAAATTTGGTTGGACTCGGTTGAATAGTTCCCGAGTAATAACATGGTGTCCTAAATATTAACATTGCCGCAATTTTGAAAATAAGTACACAGCATTATTAAAATAAAAAAAAACTATAAAAGTCCATTGTCATTACTAAATGAATCGGTCGATACAGAAAGGGCCTTAGTTACTGCTTTACGTAAATTGAGTTGTCACAATATATATGCTCCTGGCGAATATGCCCACGTTCTTCAATGAAGGGAACTCAGTCCCATGCATCGAAATATTAAGTTGTTAGACTGAATGTCAAAACCATGTACCAAATGTTTACGGAGAAGCGCCCTAATATAAAGCTGAGTTACCAGTTCTTTCATACATTTTTCACATAAATCTTTCACATGTCGTTCGGAAAGCCACAAATTTACTGTTGTTCAGTTTGTGAAGAGTTAAAAGTAAAGATTCATAGTCCTTGCCTGAATGATGCTGCGAAGAGATGTGCAGCTGCTGAACTTTTCGTACACAAACAAAGTTAGAAAAATTATATTTCAAACTACCGGAAAAAAATCAACAGACAGAAAAATCATACATGGTAGCAATATCGTTTTACTTGATGCAAGATGTGCACTTACGACAATTACCAGTCCAAGAGACGTACTGTATGCGGCAGTTGGCTGTAAACATTTTCTGCATACATAACATAATGACGAACACATGTAAGAAGAACCTTTACCATTTAAGGCAGTGCAAGAAAAGACCTAATGAANTATACATAACATAATGACGAACACATGTAAGAAGAACCTTTACCATTTAAGGCAGTGCAAGAAAAGACCTAATGAAGTATTCTCTTTTCTTTTCGACTACATTACTAATGACATTACTCCAGAAGTTGGTGAATTATCTCTGTTCTCAGAAAACAGCAGCCTGGAAATGTGACGTCAAGAGGGTGGCATATGGCAGCATGAATATGTGGTGGTTCCCCCATCATGCTGAATCCACATGGTGTGGCGAATTGCAAGAGTTACTTCTTCCAGCAACTCCGGCAATACCTCCTGCAGGAACGGCAGCTAACGGATTCAATTGTAGCGGTCGGGTAGCAAATATTTCCCCAACAAGTGATTGTTCACAATGCCGGCCTACATGTTGACACTATAGCACACTTGGTTGCCCATGGAGAACATTTGATGTGAAGATCAGAAGTTCTTTGTTTTCTCGGGGGAAAAATTCGCAGAATGTAACATGTGGCATTTAAACACATTCGCTAAGAACACGGACCTTCGTTGTGTGGTAGGGGTTTATGTGGTTCTTGTGCAGAACTCGCGGGATTGTTGAATAGCTAACACCCACACTGCAGCCCACAGCCCATCAGCTAACATATGGTTCATGCCGCACACTGCGAAGCACGTCCTCGTCAAATGTCGCCATTCGCATTGTCTGTGGTGCCCCAGCATTTCACCTCATCACTATCGTTGAGCCTTCATCCCTCAATCTATGATGGAGCCGTACAATTGTCGCACGGGAGGGTTAAAGCCACGCTGCGTAGCACAGCCGGTACAGCTCCACTGCTTGCTTTGCATTCGTGTTGGCTGCTCCGTACACATTGTAAGGAAATAGCTAGGTCTGCTCATGTAAAACGTTCCATGCTTCCCACAACCAGCTGCAGGAACATGCTGACTTGCCAGTATCCAAGGCCACCTCTACGCAAGCACCGATTACATTCTTACCTGTTTCCTCCACCATGTGCATGGATTAGGTGGCAAATATTTTGCCTGCCTCCGCAGGGCTACACTGCACCTTCACAAATTTGAGTGGGGTTTTTTTGAAAATGGTTCACTGGAGCAAGTTGGGACAAGAGGACCTTTTGTCTCCATTGTGCCATGGTGGGTCTTAATATACCTCGACTCTTTCTTTATTGCCTAGTGTTCCAAATTTTCCTGTGAATAGAGTGTGACTTACGCAATGAAGGGGGACGATTTTACTAACCAAATTAACACGGATTTACGATCACCGGTTTCTGAAACACAATTCCGATTGTGGTCACTCCATCTCAAATACTTTCTGCAATATTTGCATTCATGCATATCGTAATTCGATTTTCAACACCGCGTACNAACACAATTCCGATTGTGGTCACTCCATCTCAAATACTTTCTGCAATATTTGCATTCATGCATATCGTAATTCGATTTTCAACACCGCGTACATCCCTTAATATTCACCACATGATAGTCTTGTTTATGCATACCCCACCTTATTTTCCACAAGGTATCACCCCCTTTAGTTTTGGCACATGAATTATGGTACATGTTATATATATGTATATATGTACGTAATAATACATGGTGTGTATATATACAGGATGCTTGGAAATTCAATTAATTAATTTCAAGTGATGGTAGGCCACACTAGACGGCCATTTTTATATAGGAACGTGTGGTCGGAAACGTTTCCCTACTGTGCTACAGACGCCGAAACACCACGCACATTTCAAACTTGGCGCGCATGTAGTGCGGGCTCATGCAGCGAATAGATGGCACTGACATTATCCAAAGACGATGAAAATGCGGCAGTGCTTGTCACTGCAGCGATTAGCGAGCCTCCGCAGTTAGTGCTAGTTGATGTGTCGCATGAGTGATTGTTTAGGTTGTTCACGATAAAGTGAGCACTTTTGTGGCCCTTGTTACGTCTTCTTTTTAGCCATATTGCATCCCTTAACCACCGTTTTTTAATATAAATATTGCAATTTAAGTAATAAACACAGTGTGTATATTCCACCGCACTTGAAAGTTTATATCTACGGCTAAAATAAAATATATTAACTGATTATTATTCCAAATTAGAGGGATTTTGAATGTGCTTAATT
Organism: Clitarchus hookeri; assembly: GCA_002778355.1. Lineage (NCBI taxonomy): Eukaryota > Metazoa > Arthropoda > Insecta > Phasmatodea > Phasmatidae > Clitarchus > Clitarchus hookeri. Next base: position 41,530 of record NQII01003385.1, on the reverse strand, counting down.
TACTGTGAATAGCCTATAATAATGGTGGTACCAGCAGCATAGGCATTTACGTGTGTAGAGTAAGCGGACATAGTTTTTGCATACGGTGAGGTGCAAGGCAGTGCTGCTGTTCCGACAAGGTGTTACGATAAGCGATACCCGGCAGGCGTCAAACAAACCTTCTAAACTTTGTGAGTGTTGTTTAGTGTTTGCGTGATACAGACTCAGTGCAAGTCAATAGAGCTAATTCTGGTGTGCGGAGGCGAGTTCACACCCCAAGATTTGAAGAAGATATGCTCTAGCAGGTAGCAAACCAGCCATCCACCGGTACCCGCGCAATAGCAAACAGATTGGCCATTAGCAACTGGAGAGTTAGGACAGTTCTTCACTAACAACAATTACGCCACTACCGCCCATAAAAAGTGCAGGCGATATGTGGGGCAGACTTTCCTCCATGGACCGAGTTTTGAGAATGTTTCCTCGCTTTCGATGGTGAAGATCCCAGCTTTGGCGAGAAGATCCTTTTCTGTGACGAAGCTTCCTTCACATGGAATGGCATGCTTAACCCCTGCAACAGCTACGTGTGTAGTGACGAAAATCCACACGCCACTCACAGATGGGGAAATCAAAACAGTTTCGGATGAATGTGTGGGCGGGAGTTGTGTAGAAACAGCTGATTTTTTATGCATTCCGACACCGTGCCTAAATGGGCACCTTTAGGTCACCTTCTTACAAGAAACACTCCCCGGACTGAGCCTCTTGATGTCCGACAGTACATATAATTTCAGTACGACGGTGCTCTAACCCTTTTCTCGCGTGCTGTATGGCAACATTTAACTATTACCTAAGGTAAGTTGTGGGTTGGGTGGGGAGGTCCCATTGCATGGCCAGCATGATTGCCGGATTTGAAACCATTAGACATTTTCCTGTGGGGCCATGTCAAGAGCGTAGTGTACACCACGCCCATTAAAACGGTGGAAGAACTGACAGCTTGAATACGTGCTGCCTGTCAGGAAGTGCAACACATGCCGGGGATTTTCGACCTATTGCGTCAGAACATGGCATGTCGCTGCGCAGCCTGCACAGAGGTAGGAGGTCGTCACTTCGAACATCTTCTGTATTGGTGTGTCACATTTGTATGCTAGTAAACGACCATGAAATACACACACAGATGTTTGTTTATGCATCAAGTTGTTACCAGAGCTGTCCGTTCGCTGCAAGGTCCTGTGCCACGCGCGCGCCAAGTTTAAAATGTGCGCAGTGCGTTCGGTACCTGTAGCACAGTAGGGAAACCTTTCCGACAACGCGTCAATATATAAAAATTATCGTCCTTGTGTAGCCTGCCATGCCTTGAAATTAATGTACTCAATTATAATAAAATTCTGTATGTATATTTTGATAAATACAAGTGGCACAACTGGGACGCAGGTGGACGAAGTGGCAGTAAACTTGCACAACTCAATTAAAGAGAATTCTATCAAATTTATCGTAAATATAGATATAAAATAACCTATTTTCTTAAAACAATTCCTTTATTCTCAATAATTTTATTTCAGCCTACTCTCCGAAGGAAATAGAGGCTTTTGAGATCACTTTCCTGACTGTGTATCGGTGTGTTTATGTGTGTGTGAATGTGTGTGTGCATATGTGAGTCCCCATTTTCCAATTTTTGAATGCATGTACTGAATTACCCCCAACTTGGTACATAAATAGTACTTAATCAGGACGCTTGACTTTTATAGTTTTCAACCATTCCAAGCACTTACTTTCAAAATGGCAACAATTGTATTATATTTATGGTGATATGTCATATCACGGGAACCATTCAACCCATTTAAACCAAATTGTACACGTTGGCAGAGCATCGTGCAAGCATTAAATTTTGACATTGATATTGTTCATAATCGGCCATTTTGTAAGATAGCACCAAATAAAAAAATTTATATTTTACATAATTTTTCGAAAGCTGTTAAAGAAATTCTCACCCAATTTGGCATGTATGTAAAACTATGACAGATCTATAAACGTAAGAAATTGAACTTTATTAGGTACTTATTTTCAAAATGACGGCCATACTAATATTATAGGTTTATTTGATGTATCTACTATATTATTTAACCAATTTGACCACATTTTGTATGCTGAAAGTATATATTGCAAGCATAATTTATGCTAATCCATAGCCACTTTTGTCAGCCATTTTCTAATATAGCACCACATGAAGAAATATTGTTTTATGACATATCTTCGTTAGCATTGAACATATTCTTTCCAAATTGGGGAAACAAGTACCACTACGGACAATGATGATAAATTATATTTTTCAGGTATGTCAGGCACTTATTTTTAAAATGGCGGCCATATAGTAATCTCAGCTTACAATGTTATACTGCAGTAAACATGTAATAAATTCCTACTTATCTTTGCATGCTGGCAGTTGATATTACAACTATCAAATGTATCCACACGAAGCATCTTTTTCCCGCCATTTTATAAGTTAGTGCCACAAGAATAAATGTATCTTTATGTCATATCTCGAGAGACTATTGACCGATTCCTACTAGATTTGGCAAACAAGAAGCTTTCTGCAGATGGTGTATTATAGTATGTTTCAAGTATGTCAGACAGTTATTTTCAAAAATAGGGTCATAGGCATCTTAGCTTAGTATACTTTATCTTTGAAACTATGTTATCAATTCAAACTTAATTTTGTATGCCGGCAGTATATATTACAACTATCAAATGCATATAGACGAAGCGTCTTTGTCCACCCTTTTGTAAGACATGCCCTTTTTAAATTATGTTTATAAGTAATATCTTGGGAAACAATTGACAGATTACTACCAAATATGANAACTATCAAATGCATATAGACGAAGCGTCTTTGTCCACCCTTTTGTAAGACATGCCCTTTTTAAATTATGTTTATAATAATATCTTGGGAAACAATTGACAGATTACTACCAAATATGGTAAAGTATTTGCACTGCAGCATGTGGTGTAAATTGCTATGTTTTAAATAGACCAGGCACTTATTTTCTAAAGAGTGGCTATATAAATACTTTAGCTCAGTAACTTTTATTTACGAAACTAATTCCACCTTAACTTTGTATGCTGGCAGTATAAATTACAACCATCAAATTTGTCTATACATCGCCTCATTTCTCTGTAATTTTGTAAGTTAGCCTCACAATATAAATTCAGTTTTTATGTCATATCCCGGGAAACAATAAACCCATTTTTACCAAAATTTGGCGATGTAGTTATATTGTGGTAGGCCATATTAATATATATATATTAATATGTGTGATAGAATTATTTTCAGAATGGCGGCTATTAAATCATTTTAGCTTGGTGTGCTATATATACGACAATATGTAATATATTTTAACTTAACTTGTATATTGGCACTACACAATCATCGAATGTGGTAATATTGTCCTCCATTTATGAAGATCGTCACATGAAAAATATGGAGTGAGTGAGTCAAGAGATCTGGTCGGCTCTTAACAGCGAGGTTTTGAGATTCAATGAGGGTGTCTGAAGTGGGAATGGAGCAGTGCTGGAATGAAAAGGTTGGGAAAATTGGAGATCCTCGAGAAAACGTGCGACCAGCGTTATCGTCTAGCACGATTCTCACATGTGAATATACGATAGTGACCCAGCCGGGAATAGGAGCAGGTTCTAATTGATGGGAGGCGAGTAGGCTAACCGTTCAGCTACCGCTGTCCCATTAAAAAATATGGATGTTTTATGCCATATCTCAGGGACCAATAAACCGATTTTCAACAAAGTCATCACACAAGTAGCGCTATGGTAGGCTATGTAACTTACATGTTACAGGTGGTTCAGTCACTTATTTTCAAAATGATGGTCCTGTAAATATTTTACGTTAGTAAATCCTATTATTCGAAACATTAAACTCATTCAATTCGAAGTTGATGCTCGAATTCAACCTCCATAATGCATTTGATTGCACACTAATTTATTATATGAGGTTTTCTGAGTTCGAGTTCCGGGTAAGGCAAATGTGTATTATTTGTATTTATCTCAATTGTGTTGCGTATGTTTCTGGTTTCATCTCTAAATAGATTGTTTTCAACGAGCCGACAAATTCAGCCTACCAACTCAGCTTTTAAGAAATTATAAAAAAATTAATTTCACCCATGTTAAAGAAAGTATGCCAATTAGTTATATCAGTAACTTATTGTTTTAAAATTACACAAGAGTGGCATAAATAATGTTCCAGGTAGAATCTTATTCAAATTATTTTTTACAACTGCTCGTCCAAACAAAATATTTCGACAGTTATTTTTTTTTTAATTTGAAACAAGTGGCACATTTATAAAATCATTAACAAGCACAAGAGTATAACATCTGAATTTTAGAATATTCTACCATACGTATAAGAATCATAATAATAATTTTTAGGAAAGATCATCAAAGATCGGAGCTGTTCGTGTTGTGTAATTCCGGTGGGCCTGCAGCCAACATGTTGGCCATGTTGGATGTCAATGACCTTGACGTTGACCCATGTGTCTGTGACACAGAAAATTTTTTTTTTTAATTTTCAATTGAAATTAATATAGTTTAACAAATTTACAAAAAATTAAATTAACTTACAAAATGTTTTTAAAAATTACAAAACATGTATTTAAAAAACTTTTATTTCCGGAGGTCCCCCCGCACCTCATCCAGCAGGCCACTGACTCCTTCCAATCAATCATATTGTCTTATTCCTCTCATCACACAAACCTTTATCTCCCTCCCCCGCACAACGCTCACCAATACCCTACCTCCCTTCACCATTGCTTTATGGCCATACAAAAAACAACCCACACAACTTACCACTGGTCAACTTGGTTCTATTCCCGGTGGGGTCGCTCCCGGATTTTCGCATATGGGTATCATGCCGGATGATGCCACTGGTCAGCGGGTTTACTCGGGGATCTCCCGTTTTCCCCACCCTTTCTCTCTGGTGATGCTCCATATTCACCTCACTTCAACCTCATTGGCTCTCAAGACCTCAATGTTAAGAGAAGAGCGGCCAAAATCTCTCCACTCCAATCCACTCCTCCCCCTCCTTCTAACAACCACCTCACCACCACCCACCCTATATCCATACTCTCTCCCCCCTCGACCCAACCACAAAATTCACATTTTCCCTCAACTTTGCCCATTCCGTCATCTACACTTTACACACCATTTTTATTTTTCATTTGTTAATGGTTTACAATTTCAACACCTAGGTGTTGCTAGTTAGATTATCGATTTACCTACCAGGTAGTGCTAATTTATCGATTCAAATTCCAGGCGAGCTAACAGCACTCTTTACTCATTCATTCATCTGCACTCCATATGCCATATTTATTTATNGATTCAAATTCCAGGCGAGCTAACAGCACTCTTTACTCATTCATTCATCTGCACTCCATATGCCATATTTATTTATACCAGCAACATATCGAAAAATTCTAATTTTCATCAGATTTTAAAAATTCATTTTTCTATAAGCATTATACCTAAATCCATGATGTAAGACAATGAATAATTATTATTACATTTATTAAGATGATAGTTTTGTATTGAAAACTTAACAAAAGACCAACTGAAAAAAATTATATTTCATTTAATGCTAATTAAAGTACCATTGCAATTGGTTATTTATTATTTTACCATTCACCCTACCACTATCGTCCGACTAATTATTCCATCTTGCTTAATCCCTTACCACTACCGCTCTTATTTTCAGCATTATCCACTTAGGTGAGCTAAATGAAACCAAACTTACGACTTTCAAATTCTAATGGCGAGGAAAAGTTGCACTTTTTTTTATTGTGAATATGGGATGGAAAATAAAAAAATGTTAGGTGTTGTTTTTAGTTCGCGCATAGGGCTCAAGTTTATAAAACTAAAAAAAAAATATTGGATTTTTTTTAGATTTTATAAATGAGAGTCTAATAGCGTGGGAATGCTCCAGGTTAACTAAATATTAATGAGAAAAATGGAAAAAAGATTCTTACCCTACATTTATGGTTCGTGCATAAGGCCTTAATGTTTGCGTAAATTGCTGAAAAATTTCAGTATTTTTCTTGGCAATGGATAAGGATTTGAGATACGGTTAAATATAATTTAATAGTGAGCAACAGTTGTAACTTATGTTTTTATTAATAAAATATGATATGGAAGTCATGATTTTTAGAGGTTTCTTTCTTTAACATTCAAACTTTATCCAATAAAACCATTATTAGTGTGCAGTTATTCGCTCATTTCGCAAATAAATGACTGAAACGACCTATAACTCACCATTAGGAGGTGGCTGTACTTCGAGATCCTCCCACGCCCTTCCCAACCACCCTACCATTCAGAACGTGGTTATTTACAGTACATGATCTATCTTAGAAAATAGGTATGGTCTTGAAATCTGATTTTTGACCGAATTTTGGCANTGGTTATTTACAGTACATGATCTATCTTAGAAAATAGGTATGGTCTTGAAATCTGATTTTTGACCGAATTTTGGCAATGCAGATCTTGAGAGAAAACTTGACCTTATATACCTATCTCTGCTGTCTTGTCCACATAATTATCCCGCAGATTCTTTTACAAGTTTTACGCATATTTCCACTGCATGTGTGTGACAGGGAAAATTTATGAAATTCAAACTCAGGTATTCAAACCNTGGTTATTTACAGTACATGATCTATCTTAGAAAATAGGTATGGTCTTGAAATCTGATTTTTGACCGAATTTTGGCATTGCAGATCTTGAGAGCAAACTTGACCTTATATACCTATCTCTGCTGTCTTGTCCACATAATTATCCCGCAGATTCTTTTCCAAGTTTTACGCATATTTCCACTGCATGTGTGTGACAGGGAAAATTTATGAAATTCAAACTCAGGTATTCAAACCCGTATATAAGGATATAATACTGACCAACACCCAGCCATGTTCAATCACCGTTGCGACAAGCATCCCGACTGCCAAGAGCACCAAGCACCGCGCTGCAGTTGCATCTGCTGGACATACAACGGCCAGTGTCGAAACCTAGATATAAAAGAACTTAGCGACTACAGCGAAGGTGAGTGGAGCCCACAAACATATCTCAACGACCCCCTAGAGACAGACTCGCAGGTTACTAATATAAACATACCAGATGTCGCGGACATGGGAAGGACAAGCCCAATCGAAGGAGCAATGTCCCAAACGGACCAACTCCCATGGGATTGAATTTCAAACCCTTCCCCGGAGATACGTGATCCATCTCCGAACCCCGCAAGCGACATAATTGAATTGGACAGTTCTACAACAGAACATCGAAATACTACACCAACAAAATGAATCAGATCCCCTAAACGACCTCGAAAGCCACATTCAAATATTAGGCAACAGGTTCGACATATACCTTCACATAACAAACGTGTCAAACCGAACGGATCGCCAGAATTTAATTCATGCGGTAACACCCTTGTTGTTACCATTCACGCCAGTGACATTTTACATACAAATGATGAACAACAACACATTACCGATATCGGTGCAAATAGTTCGTCCACGCCAAGTATCATAATTCATGCTACAACCATTAGACAGAATACCGCGCAGCCTACAAGCACAACCACAGCAGAAAACATTACCGTGGAACACTCCGCACACAGTTCTCATGGAACACATGAGGGCGAAATCGACACACCCAAACATCAACCCCAAAACGAAACCAGCCAGTACACAGACAACACATTCGTCCTCAGATGCGGAGACACAGACATCGCCTCCATCAGAGCAAAATACGCAACAACAAAAAAAGCACCAGCGCTCGCTATCGCCTATCACACAAACCACATCCACATAATCTTCGGATATAACCACACCAACATCTCAAGGACAATCGGACGCATTATTAAATTCTTCTTTGGAAATGTTCGTTTGAGAATGACGGAAGCAAATTGCTCTCTGCTACCAATTCGGCTCTCGCGGAGATTTATATCATATCTCATGCGTAAAGGTTGGAACAACCTCATACGCTTTGGAATTCTCCCGGAACGATTAGACAAATACATTAATGCATGTCAACTTACCACACAAGACTAAATCGACGCGTCATCCGCGATATGCGAGCCGTGTTTCGAAAGCCGTAAAGAAAACACAGAAACAAAAACATCCACATACCAAATGCAACGGTTCAACATTGTAACAATAATATCAAACCTAATCGAAGACACAAAAGTAACAACATACGAACACTTCCTTAACGCTATATCGCTAGAACAACAAGAGCAAGTGATCCAACTCTGTGGTACATCGTTTACATCGTACACGCAGCAGTGTGTTGGGGGCCGGCTCAAACCTTCACTTCGACCCTCGAGACAGGTTCGATCCCTAGTGGGGATTTTCGCTTGAGACAATGCTGCTGACTGGCAAGTTTTCTCGGAGAAGTCCTGTTTCCCTCGCTCTTGTATTCCACCAATGCCCCATTCACCTCATCTCACCACGCTCATTCCTCTAGCTGGCCGGCAGTCTTAGGCATGTCACTCGGGTAGGGTAGCATCTGCAGACCCTTCCATAGGTGGGAACTGTTAGGAAATTTTCGATTTCTCGAGTCAGCTGTTGGAAATGCAGTGTAACCCATTACTTTTCCAGTGTAAGAGATCGAGGCACTAGAAATTTGTCAGCCGAGAATAAGTATGTCCATCACCCAGAAAGATGGATCGGTGGTGCACAGGAGAATTTAACCTGTTTAATTCAGCGAGAAAATACGGATGTATTAATAATTATTTTTTAAAAGAGCAAACATGGAAGCACCCTGAGGAAAACCCTCATATAGCGTTCGCAACAGCAAGTGCCCGAGAAAATATAAAACCTGCGAATACAGTTGCCTGTATATATTTAAATTAAAGTATAATATGCATTAGGCTTTTGTTTTCAATTACCATGTAATATGCTTATAGCCACATACAATTTGCATATACATAATAATAACGTCTTAAGTAAATGTAGACATAATTTTAAAAATGTATATTGCTAATATATGATTATATTTTTATAATTATTATAGCTGTGCGTGCGGGATCGTGATGGGAGGCGAATGCTGTGGCCATGATGTATAGTTACGCGAGTTATTTTTTTCCAAAAAAGTATAAGTGTGTTTTGTAGCTGCGAGAGAGGGATTTACAGCAAAGATTGAAAATAAGTGGGAGCGTGACGAGATCACCTGCCCCGCTTCGAATCGGACCAGGTGCCAGAATGCGAGGGGAAAGGAAACGGGATATAAATCTGTCAGCCCCTGCGCAAATATACGTGTTAAGGGAAGGACCCTGCGTGTGTGTTCGTGATGGGAGGCGAGCACTCTAGCAGCTGTGTAGATGCGGCTCCCTCTTATGCTGCGTCGTGATTAGGGGGAGCATGCATGTTTTACGAGGCTAGGGTGTCATTAGTGGCATAAGGGACATTTAATTAACCTGTAAAGGGGTGTTGGAGAGGGGGACACAAAATGGGGGCATCCTTTAACCTAAGAAACTGATCTTCCCCTTTTTCCCCTCCATCATGAAGGTATTTTGTGGTTGACTGGTTGGTTCCCCCACCCCTTCTGAGGTGTGCTGTGATTGGCCCTTTGCTATTAGGGGTACCCTTTCGGTGGACAAAGCGCCCAAGCGATATATGCGTAACTTTGACTTTTTTGAGGAAGTCTGGTGGTCGAGTGACTAGAGGAGTGGTAAGGGGTGTTTAGGGTTGGACCAAGAAGGTTGAGTAGGTGGTCAGAACTGTCGAAGATAATCACGTGTAGTTATACNAAGGGGTGTTTAGGGTTGGACCAAGAAGGTTGAGTAGGTGGTCAGAACTGTCGAAGATAATCACGTGTAGTTATACATAATTAGTGCATAATGAATAATTACAATTATCTAATGAATAATTGCATAATGAAAAATTGCATAATAAACAAGTACATATACCGACATTAATAAATGTACCGAGATATTTACGATCAATAAGGTAACCGAGAATAAAAACATATTAATTACATACCCTAAGTACACATCCTATCACAACCACTGCTTAAATGCAAATGAGGTGTGAATCGCCAATATGTTTGTATTATATGTCCAACATGTTGGTTGGTTACGATTCCTGCCAAGGGTAATTGAACCAAGATTACATTTATTCTGGCCTACCAACTGATTCGATTCCCGTCGAGGGTATTTAAATCATAAATACATTTATGCTTACCCAGTCCGTGGTTCTAACCCCATCGCGGGTAATTCAAGTGTAATTATGTTGATACTGCGTAGGACATTGGTTCGAATCCCATATAGGCTAATCAAACCATAATTGCATTTATACTGAGTTAATCTATGATTCTATTCACATCGAGGGTAATAAATGCATAATTATGNATCAAACCATAATTGCATTTATACTGAGTTAATCTATGATTCTATTCACATCGAGGGTAATAAATGCATAATTATGATTGTATTGGCCCAGTACTTGGATCGAATCCCGCTGTGACTAATTGAAATATAATAACATTTTTACTGAGATAGTACTTGATTTTAATCTTGTCGAGACTAATTAAATTGTAATTATGTTCGTATTAATCTANACATTTTTACTGAGATAGTACTTGATTTTAATCTTGTCGAGACTAATTAAATTGTAATTATGTTCGTATTAATCTAGTCCTTGTTGGTAATTAATGTTTAATTACATATGTTAAGGGTAAGTCCTTGCTTTGATTCGTATTAGGGTAATTAAATCGTAGTTAAATTTATACACCCTGCATATTCCTTGGTTCATTTCCCATAGAGGGTAGTGAAAGAATAATTACAGAGGTTAATTACTTTTCAGCAAGTATATGCGCATACACATCCGACCTCTGTGAGAGCCTCTAGCGTACTGAACTCCAACATAGTATTGGGCTTAAAAAAATTCAAAGAAATTGCTAATCGATAGTAATAACATAGAGATATATAGGGAGCGAAAACACAACCGAACAACTTTAAGTCTGGATGCAGACTGAATTCAAATCACTAATATACTTATATTACACCCCCACTATTTTGGACGACATATTATGGGGAAGTATTTTAAATTAATGTAGTTATTCGATAAACATTGTGTTAGATATATGTAACCCGATGCTATGTTGTAAAGAACGCCTTTTATTTAAATATATTCTTCATAAAATAGCCCCACAATCAAGCTAATATCGGGTCAGAATACATTAACCAAGAACAATTTCTGCAGAGCCAACGAGTCCCTAGCGAAGTGCCCTTACCACAGGGCGAGAATGTTTTTATTTTTGCCCGGTAGGAGCGCTGTGTGTCGGGGAGACGCCAGTCGGTCGGCAGCCACGGAAGAGACAACAAAAAAGCCGTTCGCAGAAGGAACAGAGAAGAGTTAAAGGTACAAAGCCGTGAGGAAAGACCTGGGGACGAACATGGTTCCATTGAATGCCGACAGGCGCTCTGAGATCGTGGTGGGAGACAGCACTCCTTCTCCACAGTGGAACCGAGAGCGTCGAAGCCTCTCTCAGAAGGATTGGTGAGGAGAAAGGGGATGTTAAAACACCCGAACCCTCGAGTTTCTCCTGCGCTCAGCTCTCACAACCCATCTCACGAGTAGCACACATCGCCTGCCGCATGTAAGTTGACAAGCAGGGAAAGGAATGTACACTGCAGAGAAACATGCACGTGACTTTTAGTGAAGCTAAAGTAGCATCTCGCGAGTCACACTCTCCCATTAATGTTTAATCCGACCCCGAAACTTTAATTAATAATAGCAACATTAATCAAAAAAATATGTGCATGTGTGCACCAATAATCATTATTGTTGTATTGTGTAACACAACGGCAGANGCAACATTAATCAAAAAAATATGTGCATGTGTGCACCAATAATCATTATTGTTGTATTGTGTAACACAACGGCAGATATAATTTTTTTCTTTGGGGAGGACCAATATGGTTAAAGCTTCGCAGTCGATGGCGAGATGTTACATGTAAAATACATTACACGTGTTTAATTTGACTGTTTCAATGAAACTGTAAAAAACATTCAAAGCTNGCAACATTAATCAAAAAAATATGTGCATGTGTGCACCAATAATCATTATTGTTGTATTGTGTAACACAACGGCAGACATAATTTTTTTCTTTGGGGAGGACCAATATGGTTAAAGCTTCGCAGTCGATGGCAAGATGTTACATGTAAAATACATTACACGTGTTTAATTTGACTGTTTCAATGAAACTGTAAAAAACATTCAAAGCTNAAGATGTTACATGTAAAATACATTACACGTGTTTAATTTGACTGTTTCAATGAAACTGTAAAAAACATTCAAAGCTTGTTTAATTAAGTAGTCATATAATTTTATTTAAATAAATTGTATCCTTGTATCAGTCTAAATAAATTAAAAGCTTCAGTAAAAACGATAATGAATAAAAATGTGGTTTCCTGCCATGGTTAAGTTAGGAAGTAATGAATATCAAATTTCCGATAACATTTTCAATATTGTTGTATGTTAATTTTAATATTTTATTTTACTATACATTTTCCATGTAGCAAGCAGTAATTCAATTCAGAAGACAAATTCCATCCTTGAAAAATCTTCGTTAAGTTACATTCTTTTTAGGTCGCATTTGTGTAAGCTTTGTGAGATCCTGCAACACCAATATTTCGCAAGTCGTGTTCATATTCTGGTATGTACATTTATACTTATTAATGGGTAATTGTTTGAATCGTTTTCTATAACCAATTTCAGGGGGTGGCC
>NQII01003385.1:0-27002 GCA_002778355.1 Clitarchus hookeri | reverse complement strand
CAGAAATGTATCCTCTTCCTTGCAATGGAACCAACACCTGCAGTCTATCAACCAAGTCATTGGAGTCTTCAGAAAATAAGTAGATAGACTTCGTACCACTCTTTGGAGAAGTTTAACTATACATGTCTATGTGTATGTTCATATGTGATAAGTAGGTTCTGAGATACCTCTGCATCAGAGTACTAGGTTTGTATCTGTGTTTCTTCTGCCCCAACTTCAAGTAGCACTTATATTCAGCAATATGTGTATGCTTTTGCTTTACAGATGTCGTCACTTCATCATGAGTACAATAGGCGTACTTCACATAATCACCAGCAGTCTTGGAGGCCACATTTTCTTTATCGACGTCCTGGATAGTTGTTACATCTTCGTTTTTCACTCTACATATTAGTAGTGTATGTTTGTGGTTTACAACTTCTGAAGGTCTGTATGGCTTGCANCTTCAGAAAATAAGTAGATAGACTTCGTACCACTCTTTGGAGAAGTTTAACTATACATGTCTATGTGTATGTTCATCTGTGATAAGTAGGTTCTGAGATACCTCTGCACCAGAGTACTAGGTTTGTATCTGTGTTTCTTCTGCCCCAACTTCAAGTAGCACTTATATTCAGCAATATGTTTATGCTTTCGCTTTACAGATGTCGTCACTTCATCATGAGTACAATAGGCGTACTTCACATAATCACCAGCAGTCTTGGAGGCCACATTTTCTTTATCGACGTCCTGGATAGTTGTTACTNTGGAGGCCACATTTTCTTTATCGACGTCCTGGATAGTTGTTACATCTTCGTTTTTCACTCTACATATTAGTAGTGTATGTTTGTGGTTTACAACTTCTGAAGGTCTGTATGGCTTGCACTTTCCATAGTGCATGTCTGCAACATTCGTATTTTCTTCATCACACAATGTTTTGGATCACGATGAAGGCCTGGTTAATGTTACGGGCGTTCTAACTAGCGTTAGTTTACACGACGAATCAGCAGGAAGGCTAACCATAGACTTGCTTCTGCAAATAATATCAAAGCAAGCTGTTTCGAGCCATGCAAAGGTGAATTACCTTTACATGTACCAGTGTGTCTCTTTAGATTATCGCATCTATCAAATGCTGCACCACTCATATCACATGTTATATTCTGGAGGTAAGTTTCTTTGAACATTCGCTCTTTTCATGGCGACATGCATTGCAACTTCTACTGAAGGTCTTACCATAGTAACCACATTGTTTTCCATGTAATTTTTGAACTCTCAATGAAGTTTTGCATGTAGTTTTACAGGACAAGCTCGATTGCAAATCCTCAGGGGTTTTCATCATCTTCAAGAATATGTGAACTCAAACACTTGTATTACTGCACAGTGCTGACTCCTCACTGTTGACTCCTCACTGTTGACACCTCACTGCCGACACCTCACTGCCGACTCCTCACTGCTGACTCATCATTACTGACTCATCATTGTCATCTCGTCACTGCTGATACCTCACTGCTACCTTCAAGCAGTACTGGTGCCACACATAACAGTTAAAAAACGGAAGGATTTTCGGCAGTTGCAGCAATTTATGCCACCATTCTGCTTGTCGAAGGCGAAGCTATGTTGTAATTCACTGTAGTGGAGGACAGGAAAATTATTATGCGCCTATTTGCCCACTTTTTCACAGCTCTAGATGATTTAATGAAACCAGGGTCCAACCCGAGCCTTTAGTAACAATTTCTTCTTCCTCGTGACATAATGTGTGTAAAGCTTTATATTGCATATGCATACTACACAGCTACATTCAAGGTCTTGAAGGTTCTGGTACAAGATTCACCATCTTGGTGCTCTGGTTTCGTATAGCTACAGTCCCGCCAAATATTATTTTTTACAGCACCATGATTTTCCATCGCATCGATAAGTTGATTTATTATATTGGTTTTCATACTTTTAAGGAAATAGCAAAAATCTTACAATGTAAATTACATATTCGGTGCAACATAATCTTTCAGGAGTCCCTCTGAATGCAGATCGCTTCAGGAAATAGCCATTAACATTAGACTTTGGCTCGAATAGCACTGACTTAGGCTAGGTTGTACAAACAGATGATGATGATGATGATGTGGCAGGTAAACTGGCAGCTTGAGAACAATTTGCGACTTAAAAGTTTCAAATGTCTATTTAAATCATCAAAACAATTGTGAAATCGGTGTTGCTATTGCATCGAGAACTACAGTAAAAAGATTGAATGTCCGACAACAGGAAAGAGCATATGTTCACAAGGACAAAACTAAAAATTTCTACAATATATCTAGTGCAGTTCACTATTTACCAGCAGTAATAATTTTAAGATATATTACATGACTTGTAAAGGCTATGTTCCTTTGCTTGCCACTAAACATAATGCATTTAAACCATTGGTCATGCAAGAGACGACAACTATATACATAATGATAAAGAGGTATAAAAAATGTATGTAATCAAAAATAGTTATAAACACTTACCAACCGATTCACATTAAGCGAGCATTGAAAGCTTTACATTATGTTAGGCCCAAAAAATTACCATCGCGAATCACAGGAGCGATAAGATAGATACTGCTACGCACGGATGCCATTATATAAAAAAAGGAATATAGTTATAATCATCTACCAACCAATGCATATTGCAGAAGCATCGAGCACTGTACATCGCTTCAGTCTATGCTAGACAAGATCATGCGTATGAAAACTGAAGAGGTAGCCTTGGTTAGTACAGCAGAATAGCAAACGATTGTTCACACGTACTACCCCTACCGAGGTACACTATAGAACAGAGGCAAACTAATTCTACTACTAACCAACGCATAATGTAAAAGCATCGAGCGTCGCACGTCACATTGGGATAAAATGAAATACTATTGCAGAGCCGAGAACCACGGGAGTGACATGGTCGTCACCGTTACATGCCTATGCAAACAGATAAAATATTATTTGTAAAGTAAAATAGTTATAAGCTCTTGCCAGCCAGCGNTCACCGTTACATGCCTATGCAAACAGATAAAATATTATTTGTAAAGTAAAATAGTTATAAGCTCTGGCCAGCCAGCGCATATTGCACAAGAATAGAACGCTGTACGTCAAGTTAGATGATGGTATACAAGATCAGGCATCCCTGATTAGTTCAGTAGAATAGCAAACGATTTCCTTACCAACCGACTGTAATGAAACCGAAAAATTCAGATTACAGCCAACACTCACAACCACCATCGCTAGTGGTGGAACGCATCCGCCCAATCCGACGTGTGATCAACTAGCATCTCGAGAATCTGAAAGGCAGCCAGGTGATCAGCCTATGGTGTAGGCATGCACAGATCTCAACGAGTCGAAGAAATGAAACATACTAGTCTGTTCTCACCAGAAAGGGTCCCGGGGAAAATATATAACCCACAGTACTGTCGCCTATACACTATCATATATTTATATTAATGTATAATATGCTTTCGGCATATTTTGTTATATTAGCATATAATATGCATATACATTTATATTACCATATAATATGCATTAATTTTATTATTATATAATATGCATATATATTACCGTTTAATATGCATATAGGCATACAAAACATGCATTGGCGACGGTATCTGTGGTTTCATATTTTCCCGGGGCACTTGCTGTGTGAAAAGAGTATAGAGTNCCCAATCCGACGTGTGATCAACTAGCATCTCGAGAATCTGAAAGGCAGCCAGGTGATCAGCCTATGGTGTAGGCATTCACAGATCTCAACGAGTCGAAGAAATGAAACATACTAGTCTGTTCTCACCAGAAAGGGTCCCGGGGAAAATATATAACCCACAGATACTGTCGCCTATACACTATCATATATTTATATTAATGTATAATATGCTTTCGGCATATTTTGTTATATTAGCATATAATATGCATATACATTTATATTACCATATAATATGCATAAATTTTATTACCATATAATATGCATTAATTTTATTATTATATAATGTGCATATATATTACCGTTTAATATGCATATAGGCATATNTATTATTATATAATATGCATATATATTACCGTTTAATATGCATATAGGCATACAAAACATGCATTGGCGACGGTATCTGTGGTTTCATATTTTCCCGGGGCACTTGCTGTGTGAAAAGAGTATAGAGTTTTTCTCAGGGTGCTCCCGGTTTATTTAATATTTATAATACATCCGTATTTTCTTTCTGCATTAAACGGATAAAAATCTTCCTATGGATGACTGTTCCTCCATTTTGAGTGATGAACTGACTGATTCTCGGCTTACAAATTCCTATAACCTCGATACGTTCCACTGGAAAACTGGTGGGTTAAACTGCGTTTCCAACTGCTGAATCGAGACAATGAAATTTTTTTCACACGTCGGTTACTCTTCGTCAGTGATATGCATTGATTAATATTGGTACTTACCGATTTTTTTAAAGCACGAAATATCGTGGTGGGCGGCCACCCACCCACATTAGTACATTTTTTTTTTCAGAGGAGGGCGCTTAGCAGCTGAAATGGGTGAGGACGTTTAGGTCGGCGAAGAAGGTCAAGTGTCCCGAAAAAATCTTCCGGACATCGCCAAGTCCATAATGGATGATACTGTTGGCAATGGCCTCAATCACGTTTTCCACATGCGCGAAAATACAGGTGCGACCCCTGCCGGAAATCGAACCTAGCTCGCCTTGATGGGAGGCGTGCGCTCTAGTAGCTGTGCAACTGCTGTCGAGAGGATGGTGTGAAGTATTGAGCGTGGCCGGTCCTGTGTCGGTGCCAAATAATAATTACAGAAAGGGTGCCTGATCTCCACCGCCACGTTTCATGGTTCACTGGGATGGTGATTATCGCGGTGTTCAGAGAACAGTTTGTAAAATGTTATGCATCTGGAATAGAGCTTGCATTTTATTGCTGCCGTCATTTTAATGGAATTAAGAATTACTTTATCTCTGGTGAAGAACTGAGGTTCGATGTTGAGGACTTTTACGTGCTGGTTTTCGCCCTAGGGCGCAAGGCTATATCAACAAACATGAGGATGTGACTGAACGTAATCGCCATGGTTCAAAACAAATTTGATGCATATTTACAATCATCGTTCATGATCTGATCGTGGTCTCTGTTATACCCGGCAGTAAGGTTTTCATATAATAGTTTTTTCGTAAATATTCAAAGTGATGTTTTTCCATCGTGCTTGGTATCGACGACAGTAGTATTTCGAAGATTATTTCCCGAGTCGATACATATCAGCGTTCATGGGAGGCTATTTTTGCATGACATGCTCCCCCGTCAATANGTGAAGAACAGAGGTTCGATGTTGAGGACTTTTACGTGCTGGTTTTCGCCCTAGGGCGCAAGGCTATATCAACAAATATGAGGATGTGACTGAACGTAATCGCCATGGTTCAAAACAAATTTGATGCATATTTACAATCATCGTTCATGATCTGATCGTGGTCTGTGTTATACCCGGCAGTAAGGTTTTCATATAATAGTTTTTTCGTAAATATTCAAAGTGATGTTTTTCCATCGTGCTTGGTATCGACGACAGTAGTATTTCANTCTGTTATACCCGGCAGTAAGGTTTTCATATAATAGTTTTTTCGTAAATATTCAAAGTGATGTTTTTCCATCGTGCTTGGTATCGACGACAGTAGTATTTCGAAGATTATTTCCCGAGTCGATACATATCAGCGTTCATGGGAGGCTATTTTTGCATGACATGCTCCCCCGTCAATACCCCTGCTAATCACAATCGAAACAACGCTGCTCGCTGTGTGTTTTGAAAATATTCCGAAAATAGAACAGGTTGTAGTGAGTCATATCCGTGTGAATTTTCCTAAATTTCTTCAGCCTATATGAGATTTCGTTCCGGCTGGAAGAATCGCGAAGAAGGAATGGACCATGTATACGATAGTGAAGGCTGTATTGACGGTGAAAATAGTAACGATTTTTTTTATGTCCTCACACTTCTCCTCGCCAGATTTTCTGAATAAAAGTCGCGAATAATGGATAAGATGACAAGAACACCAACTACATATTTCCTGAAGACCCCTATGGCCTTGTTGATAGACTNTCGCGAATAATGGATAAGATGACAAGAACACCAACTACATATTTCCTGAAGACCCCTATGGCCTTGTTGATAGACTCAGACATTTGATTGCCTTGCACAGTTAGGAGATATCTTTAAACATTGGTGAACTTAAGGAAAGGGGTTACATCGAATGAAAACATTGTGTACTATCCATCATCTGCAAACATCAGAGAAATGCAAAGATTGAATGCATGGAAAAAGTAGGATAATACNGTGTACTATCCATCATCTGCAAACATCAGAGAAATGCAAAGATTGAATGCATGGAAAAAGTAGGATAATACATTTACGTGTTCTTAGTTGTGCAGTTTTAATTTATTAAACCTTACCCTACTACTTTTCTGAAAAATTTATTATTTGTGCGGCGTATAAAATCGAATGCAAGGGTCTGTTTTAAAGAATAGTTGAACGAGAAAGTGCATTACGGGGATTATGGTTCAATCTGAAGTATTTTGTCTTTCTCGGGTGGTTTAAATCGGCTGAATTATGTTTGACAAACAAATGAACTGAGGAAGGAATGTTTTTGAGGAATAAAAGGGCGAAAATCTTGGAGTGACTCTGCCGGGAATCGAACCTATCTCGTCGTGTTGAGGGGAAGAGGCCGAGTGAAAAATGGACTGGTGTTAAGGTGAACCTCCTTTGCGAAACTGTATGCACAAAAGAAAGACTGCTGTATGCGTGCTTGTGATAGGAAACGAGCACTCTAGCCACTGTAGTCCCCCTCTTATGTGACACCGTGGAAGAGGTAATCGTTCCAAAATGGGCCTGTGATGCCGTTTTCGATGGGGAGCAGCAACTGATTATTCCAAGTCTTCAAAATTTCACAGATTTCAGTAGTCCTTCTGACCTGAGTTATCTCTTCTGCTGCCTGATACTTTTTTTAATTTTTCATGTATAATAAACCTCATGTGCGTAAACATTAGTATTAATATACTTTCTTTGTGAATCTATAGCAAATGTACTTGCATTATACGAGATTTTGTAACTTCATGGCATTACGAGTGGCTGAAAAAGCGCAAGTATGATAGCAATCATCAGAAATGTTTTGGGCATGATGGAGGTGCTCAACGTTGGGCGCAAAAATGAACACCGATAATGGGTGATTTAGCTCTCGCTTCTGACCTATCGAAAATGTATCGTTCGTATATATATGTGATACACTGGCATGCCTGGGTTGAAACATTGCCAACATGCGTACGTACCTGTGCAGGTTCATAAAGAATTGGAGACTATTTTAGAATAGGTATTTAGCTCTGATATTGTTACGCTTACTCTGTAATTTAAAAAATGAATAATGTTAAGGTACTGGACTATTTATTTGTAATTTTTTTTTTCAATGGTTAGGTGTGTGAAGGTGGACGTTTTCTCTTAATCTTCAAGATTAATACAACTTGAAATACTAGTGTTTTTTCACCTCGGAATATCGCTTCGATACAGATATATAAATATGTAGCACTGTTCGGTGCATGAAGTTTATTATCTTAAGTTCATTACTGGTTATTTTTCCCCCCTATTTCTGTAATAAGTATCCTGTTTTATCTTACCTTAATTTGGTTTCATGCACGCGCGTGTGTGGGGGTACGCGTGTGTGTATATGTATGTATGTATATATATATATATAAGGTGCACAAATGTCTTAGGATTTTCCGTCGCAACAAGGGTTAAATGTATTTTTCATGAAAGGAGGTTTACGCTCGTATTTGCATATGTGAGCGGGTAGAATATTCTTTTAGATTTTTGCCTCCAAACAGTTTAACATTAAATGACCACTGTGTACGTGGGCGTAGAAATATTTCTAAATATATGCATCAGTGGATGAAATGAGTCGTTCGTTGGATTACAAAGCAAATAATAATTACCCGATTCTATATATATTCCTAGAGTTATCAGACTGGCCAAAAACGCATCGTGTGCGAAATTGTAGCTTTAAATACCTGTAAAATGCAAAACGGTATCTCTGTATGCCTGAAATATGCAAGGAATCGCTGATACCAAATAAATCTTTGTGCTCAATATAGTGATTTTTTTAAATTTAATATGTACATATTTGTATCCATTACGTGTTGCAATTTTTTTTAATGTTTTTCGTTATCGAATCATAGCTGGCTCGTCATTCTGAAAGCCCGATGATGCTTATTCGATGTGAGAGAAAATGGCGTAACCCCCTTCCTTCTATAATGAACACATATAAATATTTTTTATTCGTGACTGTATTAGATTCTCGTAAATGAGTAACGTAAGTATATATTATCTAAGTGGTGTGCAAGCTAAAATCACAATAAAAGTATATTTTATACTCTTTTGAGACGGAGTTAGTTGCTAGGGCAAGCGGGAACAATTAAGGACTCGACCAAGAAACCATCCCGGCATTTACCTGGAGTGATTCTTTAAAATATAAATTCGGGTCGAACGAGTCGAGTATCGAACCCGGGTCTACTTGAACATGGGTATTCCCTGGTGTTAACTTGTGTATGCAGATGTCTGTGTTTATTATCCTATGAATGAAAGTTTGCTTGTGTGAGAAATAAAACAAGCTGTTGGAGCGACAAGCCTATCCCCGGAAGTCAGTGCGCTAGGGCAAAGTCCAATTCAACCCCTGGTACTGCGCGTCTGGCCGTGTGCGTGAACTCAGATTACGACTGCACATGCATCTCGTTTACTTCTGTAATGAGACTCGTAACCACCTCTTTAAGATGATTTTGTCTTAATAGTTTTTTAATGTGCCTATCAGACTTGCCAGCAATTGGGATATTTCTGACTCTGTGTTTGTGTGTTTGACTTATGAGCGAATGGAGAATGATGGTTTTTCCCCTTATTTCTTAGTTTCACAGCAACATTTAGTAAATTTGTTTCGCCGAAATTGATAATATTTCACATTTGAATTTTTTATACGAAAAAAAAACGACGGGGATCGGGTCAGAATTTATTTACAAAAAAAATTGTTCCTAAAATTAATTTTCTTCATTGAAAGGGATTAACATAACTCTAAAATTTAATGGTTTCCGTAGTGCACTGGCTACAATATGCTCTAATTTTTTTTCGCACTTGTTGAAGTGTGGTGAATGAGAGCTGTATGCCCGTGTTTTTGCTGGAATTCCTATTGTGGTATAAATCTACATGGTTGACTAGCATCTCGGGAATAAAAATTGACTCAGTTCGTGTAATTCATAAAGAGTGAATACTACTGACACCTGCTCGATTATAGCCATACACATACACATGTTCGCATGTCACTTTTCATTCGGCTAAAGTCACGTAGCAGTGTGTTGGAACTGAGAGGGGAGGGTGGGGTGATTTTATCGGGGATAAGATATGTCTCTTAATGGAGCGAGAGCAAACGAATTTATCAAAATACAGAAATTTGTTTGCCAAATGTTACTTGTTATTATGATTTTGTACTTATGGTGGGTGTACTATTATGCTATCATCTCCTCGCAGTATTTAATTTTTTCCTGAAAAAAAAAAAACATACTATATGTGCATTATTTATTTGTTTAAAATGTTATTTTAGTTATGGCTAGAGGATAATTGAATACTTTTTTCTTTACATTATAACAAAACTGATATACAACATTTTTTTTCCTTCAAATTATAACAAAACTGATATACTAAACATTTTTTCTTACCCAACAGTGTTTTTTAAACTTATGTCAGCAGGACCTAACTCGAGATAAAATAAAAACATCTATATATTATTTTAAAACATTTAATTATACACAATCATTATAATATTATTATTCTTTTGCATAATGCTAGGAATACTTTTTTTACACGGGTTCCTTCTCTGAGTCTTGGACGGTAATACACAAGTATTTTTTTTTAAATATACGATAACTTTAGTCTTTTTTTTATGTGCCACGTGTTACCGTAACTCCACAATCTTATGGCTTCTGCATTGCTTGGGGCAAATCAATATCTTTATTTTTTCACTTTTGAAGTCTTGTGGCGTACGTCTCGACGAGCTGTCGAAACAGAAGACAGTGGCAATGCTTGTGAAGGTCTACAAAGTTCATTGCGATGAGGCACGCATTGCGAATTGCTGACTCTTGGCGTCTTCCAAAGACATACACAGGGTAATAGGGAATTATGGCAGAGTCCAGTATTGCCGGAATTTCCTCATACGGAAGAGTCAAAAGTCATTTAAAACTTAATCGATGTTCATACGCATGGTGCACCTGTGTTCTGGGTTGGTTTCCATGGCGGGCAGTGCTTGCAAATCAATTTCTTGTAGGGGAGCATCTTCTACTGTTACAAGTTGCGAGTAGATAACTTACACGTGGACGTCATCTTTTATGGGATGGGCGTCTTCTACGGGATGGGCGTCTTCAACGGGGATGTCGTCTTTCCACGGTCGCAGACGTTGCGAGGGCTGCTTGGCGGGTTATGTACCAACCCCTGCGATGCGGCGTGTCGGGAACCGAGGTGGTGCAGCCATCGAAACACTCCTTGCAGAGGAGGCAGTCCCGTTTGTCTTCGTCCTGCTGTAGGTAGGCTGGCAAATACTTTAATACGGTCGAAATTTTGTAAGGTGCGTAGACCAGAAGAAATTATTTCGGCAGGTACGGTAACTCGTCCCGTTTGTCCAAGTCACTAAACGAGCGCACCCTTCCAAATGCCAAAATGGCCGAATTGGCTTTATGGGCACTCGTTAAACACATGTACATTTCCAAGAGCGAGAAAAATGACTGATTTGCCGAGGGTGCTCAGGGTGCGTCTTATAAAGAGTTTTTAAAGGGGAAAAAATTGTCCGCACTCGCCTTTAAAGTAGACTGCCGATTCACCGGAACGAAGGTTTCCGAAAACGCACCACCAATTAGCCAATCCAAGAGATGGTCCATTGACATGGTTAGCCAATGAGAATCAGGGGTGGGTGTGAAGTCTTGCCGACTAATTGGTCGAACGAATGTGACTAATTGGTGGAGGGGGTGATGGGGTGGGGAAATTAGCCAATGAGAAACAGAGGTAGATTTCGAGCAAACCCCTCTAATTAGTCGAACGAAGATTTCGGAAAATTCACGAGAAATCAGCCAATGAAAAACATTGGCGGAGTAATTAAATATATTGTAAGGGGGTGGAGGGGACCCGAGTAATTGGTCGAATGAAGGTTTCCGAAAAAACCCGAGTAATTAGCCAATGAGAAACTTTGGTGGAGCATTTACATATATTGGAAGGGGGTGGGCCATTTGCTAATGAGAATCAGGGGTTGGGCAATTGGTCAATTAAATATTCTAGAAGGGGAGAGTGGATAGGGTCAGTCGTCTGCTGGCCGCGGTGCTGGGGACAGCACCAGCAATGTCAAACAAATTACAAACGAGAAATCATATTGACAGTCGAACGAAAGTGAGAGACAAAATCCAGTAATGTATAAACAAATGAAAAACGAAAAAAACTGAGGAGGCGGAGAGTGTATGTGATGCCTACAAATATGATGGACTACACCGAGCAAGATGGTGTTCTGCTGCATCTGCCAATATGGCAGACTGCAACGACTAAAATGGCGGATGGCTACACCTACCACGATGGTGGATGGAGGCTGTGATGCCCACCTAGATGGCGGACTGCACCTATTGAGATTGCGGACTGCACTGACCAAAATGGCGGATGGTGGCTGTGATGCATACCATGATGGTAGACTGCACCTACCAATATGGTGGAATGATTATGGTAAGATGAGGGTTGGGGGACCTCATCCGAAAATAAAAGTTTTTTTAAAATAAATTTTTTAAATTAATTTATTAGTTTATAAAATAATTTCTTTCTATTTTTTTAATAAATGATTTTATAAATAGTTCTAATTAGTTTTTTTATATTTCTTTATTTCTGGATTTGCAAAGTCAAAGGTGACCGGGACCAAGGTCAGGGTCAAGGTCACCTGTATCCAATATGGCCACCGGCCAACCGGAATGACAGAGCACGAACAGCTCCGACGCTCATGTCCCCAAGTTCCGATGTGACAAAGTCCCCATAATCCCTCTACTTATTTACTTTACGTAGTATCATGTACCGTCACATGAGAAGTTAATTAGATAATAAAGATAATGATATACATCGATGCACGATATGTGATCATTTCTCTGACAGAAAGAATAGATTAGTTAAACATATGGCAAGATTTTATAGTAATTTATCGCAATAATGCTTGTTTTTTTATAACGAGTTCTGCACATACTTGTGGTCAATATGTATTCGATTTTGTACTTCTGTATTCATATATATAGTTTGGTGTTTTAAAAATTAAATAAAAATATTTATTTTGATAACATCAATTTATTTGGTATAAATTATTTTTCATTTAGTTTAAAGTGTGGCATGGTTTATAAATGGTTTTTTATGTGTTAGTGTAATGCTAGTTTTTATTGAAATGGCGACACAAGACTAGAACAGTCTTGTCGAATGGATACTGTTAAGAGCCTTACCTGCTCATAAACTCTTAGGATATTAAGGGATAGAATAAGTAATTAGAGTAAACTCAGAATAAGGACTTACAGAAAGAGTTAATAGATTCTTTACTTTTTCAACAGTTATCACTTATTAAATAGATATTCAAAGTAAGAGATCCAACGTAAAATAGTTAGAGGGAGTAAAGAATGGTTTCTTAGGAGAGAAATAACATGATAAAGTAGCTCACCCTAGCCTTGCACCCAGGCCTCGTTGTCTAACGACGCCCTCGGACCCGCAGTTGACCCGCCTGTTAAACCACGCAGACTGTCTCGATCTCGATCCTCGCAGCCCTAGTACACTCTTCTCGCCCCTCCACGTGTGTATTGACGTAATTCGTTCTGATTGGCTCCCGTTGTGCGTCGAAGGCGGAGTGTCCTCGCAGTTTGTCTTAATTATGCTGAAATGTCCTAAGGCTAGCATGACCCACATTTTGCGTGCCTCTTTGCGCAATTATACAACGCGTCNCTAATTATGCTGAAATGTCCTAAGGCTAGCATGACCCACATTTTGCGTGCCTCTTTGCGCAATTATACAACGCGTCTGTGGCCTCTTTCCTGGCTTTTGTTTAGACAAACGTTGCACATCGGGGCCAAGCGTAACAATACGCCCGCACAGTCCGCCTGTAGTCATTTCCACTATGAGTTCTTGTGAGGGAATGTCAGCCGGGAATGGTGTGATCTGTTTTAATCGGGGGCTAGTGGTGGGGGTGTGGCCACCTCCTGAAATTGGGGAGATAAATCGATTTAAATAATGACAGATTAATAAGTATAAGTGTACGTACGAGAATATGAAGACAACTAAAAAAATGTTTGAGTTTCAGAATGTTGCAATGTATAATCTAATGTTTACATCACAATAGACCTAAAAATAATGTCACTTAACGAAAACTGTACAGTTACACAATTTGTCATCTGAATTGATTCACTGCTTGCAACACAGTAAAAAGGTATGGTAAAAACAAATATTTAAATGAACATACAACAATGTTTATAATGTTATCGGCAGTTTCATTTTCAAAACTTCCTATTTCGACCATGGCAAGAAACCATGTTTTATATTCGTTATTGCTCTGACTGGAGGAGTTATTTTAATTTGACTAATACAACGATGAAACATATTTAATATTTCTATATTAACAATTAAAAAAATTATCTTTAAATTTTTTTATTATTTTTACAATTTTATGGGCCTGCTCCAATTAAGCTTGTGTAATGTATTTTACTTCTAACATCGTGCCATTGACTGCAAAGCTTCAACCATCACCCAAAGAAAAAATTATATATGCTTTTCGATTACACAATACAGCAATAACGGTCATTGTTGAGCATATACTCACACACAATTTAAATTTAAATGGCAATAAATAATTTAATTTTCGNCAGCAATAACGGTCATTGTTGAGCATATACTCACACACAATTTAAATTTAAATGGCAATAAATAATTTAATTTTCGTGATCGGATTCCACTTTAATGTATGAATGTGTCTCACGAAATGCTACTTTAAATTCATTAAAAATCACGTGCGTGCTTCTCTGCAGTGTAAATTTCCATCCCCTGCTTGTCAGCTTACAAGCGGCAGGCGATATTTGCTTCTCGCGAGATAGGCGGTGAGTGCTGGGAGCAGGAGATAACTCGAGCGTTGGGCTGTACGAGCGTTCCCCACTTCACTCAAAAATCATTCTGTGAGAAGTCACAATGCTCTCGGTCCCGCGGNTGAGAAGTCCCAATGCTCTCGGTCCCGCGGTTAGAGGAGTGCGGTCTCCCGTGATGATCTCAGCGCGCCCCTGTCGGCATTTAATGGAACCATGCTCGCCCCCTCGTTCTTCCTAAAGTCAGTGTACAACTAACCATTTGCCCATGTTTCTGCGAGAGGCTTCGGTGTTGTCTCTTCCTCGGCTGCCGGCTACTGGCGTCTCACAAACACACAGCGCTCCTAGCGGGAAAAATGCTAACACTCTCGCCCGGCGGCCAGGTCACTCCGCTAGGGACTCGTGAGCTCCACGGAATTTGTTCTCGGTAAAGTATTTCAACGCGATAGCATCTCTTTAACACAATGTTTAGCGAATAACTACATTCCTTAAAAAATATTTCCCCCTTATATGTCGTCGAAGATGTGTGGGTTTAACCAAAGGATATTAGTATTTTTAATTCAGTCTGCATCCAGGATCAGAGCTGTTCGGATGTGTGCTTGCTCCTTATATTTGTCTATGTAATTACTCTCGATACGCTATTGCTTTGAATGATTTTTTTAAAGGCCATAACCCTGTGTTGGAATGCAGTATGATACTAGCTCTCGTAGAAGTCGGATGTTTAATTACAAGTACTTGCTCAAATGTAATTTATCTCTTTTATTATTACCTAATTATCCTCTACGAGAATCGAACCAAGGAATATGCCAGTGTGTGTATAAAATTAATTACGATTAATTACCCTAGACGAGAATCGAAGCAAGGTTTAACACAGTAAACACGCAAATATGCATTAATTCTCTCGTCGGTATTTGAACCAAGGACTAGGTTAGTACGAATGCAATTACTATTTAATTAGCCTCGATAAGATTCCAATCAAGTAATTTTTAAGTACAAATCTAATTATGCTTCAATTAGCCTCGACGGGATTAGAACCAAGCACTGGTCCTTTACAAACATAATTACGCATTAATTACGCTCGACAGGAATCAAATCAAAGACTAGGTCAGTATAAATGTAATTATGGTTTGATTAGATTATACGGGATTCGAACACAAGACTGACCCATTACCATAATTATTATGCTTGAAGTACCCTCAATGGGTTCGAACCAAGGACTAACCCAGTACAAACGTAACTATGCTTGAATTACCCTCGATGGGGTTCGAACTAATGATAGCCTCAGTATAAATATGTTTACGATTTAATTAACATAGACGGGAATCGAACCAAGTATAAATATATTTATGCTTTACTAACCCTCGATGGGATTCTAACCAAGGAATTGGTCAGTGTGTGTGCAAATGTATTTGCGATTTAATTCTCCTCTACGGGAATCGAATGAGTCGGTAGGTTCTTGTTGGAACAAGTACACGTGGATGCATAAAATATAGTATATTTGTTTGCTAAAAGTAACAATTAGATAGGATGAGCTGATACGGGAACATGGTTCTGGGTCCGGATCTAAGTCCGACTAACCAACATCTTGTTTCTTGCCACTATCTTGGGTGATCTTGACCACAATCTTGTATTACATCAATGCTGCCATCTCGTATTATCTTACCACTGCTATATTGGATTACATCATAGTCGTTATCCTGTATAATGTATCCACCACAATTTTTTCCTGCTGCCACTTTGTCTTACGATTACGCCATCTTGAATTGTCTGATTACTCACCTTTGTTCGACCCCGTCATTTTGTATTATGTCTCCGCCACTATCCTGTATTATGCCATCGCCATCTATTTAGCTCCCCAATTATTCACCTTTGTTCAATTGCAATATTGTATTTTATTTTATTATGCTTTATCTTTCTACCTTGCTTCTCAGTTATTCACTTTTTCGCCTGCTATTTACTTGCTTCCCTCCAACCGCCATCTTAGATGATGTCACTACTCCTATGACATCACCATCTATTAATTTCCAGAATTTTCCAGGTATTAGAGATATGCTCTGCCATTCCTTGTCGCCTTAGTCGAAAGCTGATTACTCTTTCTGTCGACTGTTATTTACTCGGTCCCCTAGAACTACCATCTTGAATTTCGTCTATAGTGGGCAACCATATTTGTTGTACATGTAAACCTTTCCTCTCGTGTCGGGATTGATAATATTTTGAACATTGCATCGGACTTACAAAAATTCCTACTTCATGCAGGACTTGTAAAAAATTTCCATGGTGTAGGGACTTTGAATATTTTACCACTTATGTAGAACTTTCAATAATGTATACCTTGTTTGGGACATAGAAAATAGAAATGTAAACCTGACCTCACTATACCTAACATAACCTAACTCAGCATAACCCAGGCTAACATAACCCAAATTTCTGTGAAGATACACTCTTTACATAACCAGAACCACCTCACTACTTTCCACTCTAGTAATCACCAGATAATTTGTTAACTTATAATTTTTTTTTTTGTGTTTCAGCAGGAAATCTGTTACATTCATAGTACCTGAGTGCATATCACTCATGTGTATGAGGACTGTTGCACCTGATGCCATTTTGGAAACAAGTTCTGATAGGTTTATAAAATTAAAGAGAAAAACATATTTATTAAAGAAAATATATATATACACACACATTTACAAGATCAAGATAAAAATTAATTGCAGTCTCTTTACGTGAGATCATTCCATTATCTGATTATATGCAGTTCAAGACAGTCTATGCTAGCAAGCATTCAACCAGAACCCTTAGTCATATCGCTCACTTGCTGCACACAATGTCATAAATAAAAATGGCAGTAATTGAGTTGTTGGTGCAAGTAGAATGGTTTGCACGTGAACTTTATACTGTATGAATGGTGTATCTCCAACTTCTATGACTCACCGTGAAAGAGCATTTGTGTAGCTATTTTGTCTACACATTCCGTAGACAAGGTGGGTTGCAACACTGTCTTATATCAGTTGTGATCGTGCCATTGAAGAGTGAATAACGTCGATGTTTCTTCAAGATGTAGATATCTTCTTTTATGACGATATTGCTGTAAAGGTAAACCGATTTTCTGTCTTATTTTGTCAGCGATATAGTATTATCGTGACTTATGACATTATGCATTTAAATATCAGCATACCTAACATTAGTTACATTTGTAGGTATGATGTTCTTCAAGCAAGGGACCATCCTTGTTGTTATTTCGGTACCACAAATCATTTCGTTGTTAATTACTAGTAATCAGTCTGAGCATATAAGACACTGTGAGAGTCGTGTGGAAAGTATTCACCTAATTTTCCAAATGTGCCATCCACTATTTACACTTGTGACCTTCTTTGTAACTAACCAATCTTGTAGTCAGTAGTGAGATGTGACAGTATTTTAAGCTTTAATGTTCTCTATTGCGTATGTTTCAGTGTGAACATTATGACTAGATATGGGAGAATGATAGTCTGAATGGTTGAGGGATCACTGCTGAAATAAAAGAGACATCTCTCGAAAACACACCTCCTCAAACTGACGTTGATGCAAATGCATTTCTTGCTGGAAATGCACCTGTTATTGAAAATGTTGCAGGGGTAGAAACTGAGCCTGCATTACAAGCTTCCTCATCTGATCAGTCTTTAGATCACAGTTTAAAACTGTTAACAATTTTCTGGACTGTTTTAATTTTCAAATTTTGAGAAAACATCGAAGGTACCAGCTAAAACCATAATACTCTTGCAAGAGTGGGTTCGTTATGTTCGTCCTCTACGTCGTCCTCTAGTTACTCGAGTTCGTCATCGTCCAGTGAGTCATCCACAGAGGATTTTGATGATAAAATTAATTATCAGGCCTTCATACCTCAGGCTGAAAGTGGAACAGATACCTATGAAGAACTATCAAACGTGC
The DNA here is from genome assembly GCA_002778355.1 of Clitarchus hookeri. Lineage (NCBI taxonomy): Eukaryota > Metazoa > Arthropoda > Insecta > Phasmatodea > Phasmatidae > Clitarchus > Clitarchus hookeri. Next base: position 8,955 of record NQII01003385.1, on the reverse strand, counting down.
AAGATGAAGGCGAGCCCACCATAAAAACCACAATTAATACCATGTAATTTTCACAACCTTTGGGCAGTACACCATTTTCGGATGCCAGCACTTTACATTCAGTAACACAAGATGTCTCCAGTGTGTCACCTCCAAGCAAGAAAGGTGCTAAACGCAGACGAAATACAGAAGAATGAAAAAGGAATTTGACAAAGAAATGAAGGTATAGCGGAAAGTCGTACGTATCAAATACAAAAAGCAAAACTATTCGTAGAGAAAGAGGAATGAAGCCTACATGTGGGAACAAGAGTAGATTACAATGTTCCTCAAAGTTCAGCGAAGGTGAAAGGAATGTGTGGTTTTCTACATATTGGGACTTGGGTGATACTGAAAAACAGAGACATTATATGATGAGCACTATGCGGGTTATCCGCCGGGGCAGATACCGTGTTGGTTTCTACGAAAAAGGGGGGGGGTGGGGTTAGAAAGTAATTGTGTAAAGTAAAGTGAAGTGAATAAAAGCTATTTACATTTTTTAGCTTTAGAGTCTACATATCTTAATAATTATGTTGGCTCTTGAAACGCAGGCTTTATTTTAATTGAGCCACAAACTAAATTACACAAAAAAAATGTTATTACAAGTTTACTGATAAAAGTACACATTTATTTGAAAACTAGTGCTGTAATCTGCTATGTCTGCTCATTTACCTAGCCACTTTAAATTATGTTTTTTGTATGCTCTTTTACTTTATGGAACATAGTATTATCACCTATAAGACAAACTCCAACTTTCTGTAGTTCATTTTTGAAAAACTTTCGATAATTTTCTCAGTGTCGACATGTATATCGAGGTGTGTGTGAAGAATCGCAAGCCCAGTGTGCCTTTCTTCTGCCATTCGGGTGCGCAGGCACGATTTCCGACAGCGAAATGTTGAAAAGCTTCATTTTGCTGTCGCAATGCTCACTGGGAGAATAACCAACCCTTTAATCAGCAGAGGAATTCAAGGATACAAATGTTCACTGCATTGTTATAATGCCTGTACTGCATTTCAAGGTATTGGTAACTTTTCACTTTGTCGTCTTAGCCAGCTTTCTTGCCATACCTTGAACTTTAAAATTAAGCTTGATGCACTATTTCCAAGCAAACATGTGTTGAGTTTGATGCATTCTGCGTCCCTATATTTTATTCGTCAGAACACACGCTCTGGACGTACCAAAAGAATACCTCCAGGAAGGTGCAACCGCGCCTCGCAGATGCAAAGGCGGGCTACCAACTGTTCCTGCACNGTGCAACCGCGCCTCGCAGATGCAAAGGCGGGCTACCAACTGTTCCTGCACGTGCAACGGCTCCTGCACGTGCATACGACATCCGGAGACAAAAAAAGGCACCAGGGCGCGGACACAGCTGCATTTTGCAGCTGCCCAAGGGACACCAAAATACCGCCACCAGCTGCATCTGTCCCGGGCTTGTACCGCAATAAACCATGAGAGCTTTTAACGGGCGTGCGGGAAGAAGAGCGACCATATCCGGGGACAGCGGAAATACCACGTGCGCACCCACGCCGGACCCACGTGTGCCAGAGTACCACACACGTGTTTTATAACCCAGGGGGACGGCAAGCACCCCGGCCACGTGCAGGTATGGTGCAAGTTGAATATGGCGATGGAGCCTACAAAACCATAGGAAGGAGGGAGGAATGGATAAGTCAGTCGAGGATCGAGCAGTCAGGCAGTCAGTTGAGGACCTTAAGCGAGGCATCCGGATCGAGAATGCATCACGATGTCGACCTCAGTCGGAGGCCGTCAAGCAGGACGTGCGGCAGGAAGAATCCGAGAAAAGNTGTACCAGTTAACCTGTTCAAGCAACAATAAAACTCGATTATGTGAACTCGCAAATAAAGTGTAATTTATTAGTCAATTGGACCTAGAGACAATAGTGTCGACGTATTCCTCCGCCCTATCACTGAGGGCTAGCATAAAGTGCTGTGGCATCACTCCGAGGAAAAGATTTAATACCTATTTGCAAACTTCAGCATTGGCAGGTATCAAGTTGGGCTAAAGTTTGGACATGCCCTACAATGTTTTCTAGGGAAGGTGATTCTNACTTCAGCATTGGCAGGTATCAAGTTGGGCTAAAGTTTGGACATGCCCTACAATGTTTTCTAGGGAAGGTGATTCTGTAACAGAGGGCACCAGAAGATTAAAGTCGAAGACTTTTAGTGTGTCTTTTGGTAATATGTCTTGAAAATCTGNACTGTAACAGAGGGCACCAGAAGATTAAAGTCGAAGACTTTTAGTGTGTCTTTTGGTAATATGTCTTGAAAATCTGTTACGAGGTGATCTAATAAAGACATGAAAAGTGTTTATGGAAGTATTCCTTAACTGAGCTTGCAGGAAAGTTTGACTGGAAGGTTTGCCAAAACTGCTGTCCGAGGCATTTGTATTTCAGACTATAATAAATTTGCAATTTTTACAGCTTTGACAAACAAACCAGAAAAACAAATGTCGAAACTGTTCTGGTAAGATTTGAGAACACTTAGTGTATCACAGAGTGCATCACATGCATTCTTCAGGTCAAGGGACAATGCCTGCAAAACTAAAAAACTAAGCTGAAAGTTCGTGTAAAATGCAGAATGTTACTAAGACAGGACAAAGATACAACAATGTCTGCATCAAATATTGATTTTAGTAAGGAAAATGCTTCTGATGGTGAGCTTGAATTTTTCCATTACGATATTTTCTGAAGAGCTTTGACCATTTTGTGAGCAGATTCCTGGAAATGAATAATACCATCGCGTTNTTCCATTACGATATTTTCTGAAGAGCTTTGACCATTTTGTGAGCAGATTCCTGGAAATGAATAATACCATCGCGTTTCTCGACCCACTGTGTCTCGCAAATACCACAGAAAGCTTTCCCAAGGTGTTTCTTAAACAACATAGCTCTCTTGGAGGAAGAATTAGCGAATTTTGTAATTTTTTTCATTGTCGAGACTGTATTTCTGTTAGACACGACTTTCGAGGTTTTCAGAAGAGAATTGTTAAGTTAATGGTTGAAGCAATGGCATTTANTGTATTTCTGTTAGACACGACTTTCGAGGTTTTCAGAAGAGAATTGTTAAGTTAATGGTTGAAGCAATGGCATTTATTTGTATTGGGACAACTTATGGTATCTTTAACTGCTCCCTTTGCATCTGATACCATGACAGACCAGTTATGTGTGCTAATCCCAATACAGTTTTCCAGGTGTAGATTGAAATGTTTCAGCAGATCAACTACACAGTTGCCCAGTGCAACACCAATGAGACGTCTCTCGTCGTTTTCTTAATCTTCTTTGCGAATGGAATCGTAAGCATCTATAAAGGCCAAAAAGTCCTCCCTTATTCCCCCTTCGTGGATGTTCCTTAAGCTTAGGCTCAGTTGTTCAATATATGCTGCACCTGTGGTCTCATCAAATATTATCGCTAACAAAATAGCATTTCTTGCTCTACAGAGTATTATATTTTGAATTTCTTCATTACAGCACTCAATCAGTTCATTTTGTGTTGATTTGCTGTTGTGTGTAGCTTTCGAGGATGCAGTGGACAAGTACGTATGCAAAAGCTCAATACCATCTGAAATTCTATAACGAAGAAGAGCCCGGAAATGCCCATAATTTGCTAACGGCTATTCCCCAGTTAACTTTCCATGATCTCTGTGTTCTCTGAAGGGGATATTTTGACGACCGCAAAGAATTGCTTTTTCAATAATAGGATGCAACCTACTTCGATTTTACATAACCTGCACCATACGCTGGGAACATAAATGGTTTGCAACATCTAAGTGTGGTTATTTATAATTAAATTGGAAGTATTTACCAGCTTGTACCGCGTTTTCATGATATTTTCTGGGATCATGCAAAGTGAGAGCATCATCATTGCCAGTTAACTTTCCAAATGATTTAAGTGATGTTTTGACAAATGTATTGAGAACAGAATTTGACTTGCAGCCACGTTTCGCTTGCAAACAGCACACAGTACTTACAATATACACTGAGGTGACAAAAATCGGGGATAGCAATATGCAAATATACAGATAGCAGTAGTATCGCGTACAAAATGTGTAAATGGGCAGTGCATTGATTGGGCATTCATTTGTAGTCAAGTGATTCATGTGAAAAGGTTTCTGACGTGATTATGGCCGCACGAAGGAAATTAACAGAATTTGAACGCGAAATGGTAGTTGGAGTTAGATGCATGGTACATTCAATTTCGGAAATGGTTAGGGAATTAAACATTCCGAGATCCACAGTGTCAAGAGTGTACCGAGAATAACTAATTTCAGGCATAACCTCCCACCATGGACAACGCAGTGGCCGACCACCTGCACTTAATGACCGAGACCAACAACCTGTGCGCAGCATTGTCAGTGTTAACAGACAAGCAACACTGCGTGAAATAACCGCAGGAATCAATGTGGGATATACGACGGACATGTCCGTTAGGACAGTGTGGCGAACTTTGGCTGTACTGGGCTATGCCAGCAGAAGACCGACTCGAGTGCCTTTACTAACAGCACGACATCGCCTGCAGCGCCTCTCCTGGGCTCGTGACCATATCGGCTGGACCCTAGATGACTGGAAAACCGTGGCTTGGTCAGATGAGTCCCGATTTCAGTTGGTAAGAGCTGATGGTAGGGTTCGAGTGTGGCGCAGACCCCACGAATCCATGGATCCAAGTTGTCAACAAGGAACTGTGCAAGCTGGTGGTGGCTCCATAATGGTGTGGGCACTTTTTACATGGAATTGACGAGGTCCTCTGGTCCAACTGAACCGATCATTGACTGGAAAGGGTTTTGTTCAGCTACTTGGAGACCACTTGCAGCCATTCATGGATTTCATGTGCCCAAACAACGATGGATTTTTTATGGATGGCAATGCGCCATGCCACCGCACCACAACTGTTCGCGATTGGTTTGAAGAACCTTCTAGACAATTCCAGCGAATGGTTTGGCCACCAAGATCGCCCGACATGAATCCCATTGAACATTTATGGGATATAATCGAGAATTCAGTTCGTGCACAAACTCCTGCACCGGCAACACTTTCGCAATTATGGACATCTATAGAGGCATAATGGCTCAATATTTCTTCCGGGGACTTCCAACAACTTGTTGAGTCCATGCCACGTCGAGTTGCTGCACTTCGCCGGGCAAAAGAAGGTCTGACATGATATTAGGAGGTAACCCATGACTTTTGTCACCTCAGTGTAAGCCTCTATGGACATCTGTAAGGACAAGCTAGTGATGGTCATTCAAATGTTTTTGGCAGTATCTGCATTCTACTTTGCTTTGCTTTGCTTATTATGAAGGGAAAAGGGGAAAGAGTAGTCATTGGGTGAGTGCCATCGATCCTGAAGTAGCATACGCTTCGTATAGTCATCTGGCATTGTTCTCTTTCCCACACATAATACTATATCTTCTTTTGAACATGTAGAATCTGTTAATGTGGACGCTTTGTTTTCAGCTTTCAGTAAGGGCACTTAAAATCGAGACGTCAGACATTCGCTGTACATAGAACTATATGATGAAGCATTGGTAAGTGTATCACCAGCTGATGATTTGAAATATTTGGAAGAAGGTTATAGATGTTTGGTGTAATTTTTCTCAGCAGTATCAGAATTTGTGTTCACTCGCAGTTNGAATATTTGGAAGAAGGTTATAGATGTTTGGTGTAATTTTTCTCAGCAGTATCAGAATTTGTGTTCACTCGCAGTTTTTTCTGATGCTTCAGTTCGTGTCCCGGGTTCTTTAAATAAAAGCCATACTTCTTGTTGCTGACCGCTTCATACCTCAACTGGTTGAGTGTTTTTCCTGCACCAGAAAGTGACATGTAAATGCAAACAAAAGATGCCAGGATGAAGACAATTTTTGTAATAATAAATCATTGAAAAATGTTTCATTTGATATTTTAAACTATTTTCCTAGAATATAAAATAAAAACGTAATATGTGAATTTTTAACAAACGGTAACATTTAGAAAAAATAACAATTTTAAGGGGGAACATCTGTCGGTCCTTAAATTTCTGATGTTTGTATCGTATAGTGAGATTCAATTTCACAAGGTATTTTGAGATTCACAACTTGAATCGTGCGAAAGCTGCTGAATAATTGACTGATATAAGTCATAGAACATTAACCGGTAGACATTTTAGTAAAGTTAGCAAGAATGAAACACTTTTATTAATTTGCCTGTGTGTAATTGTTGAGAGATAATAATTTTTAGTTCTCAATTACATCTACAGATAAGATATATTTTACAGCGGAGAAACATTAATAATTTCAGTAAATTTACCAAAATATATTTTATGCCGTNCTACAGATAAGATATATTTTACAGCGGAGAAACATTAATAATTTCAGTAAATTTACCAAAATATATTTTATGCCGTAATTTATGCCAATTATGCCAAATTTTTTAAAATAAATCTGAAACCATAAAACATAGATAAACCTAAGAAGGCGTCAGATGTTGTCCTAAATGATTTGCAACACAAACATTTTTATCAACTATCCTTTGNATAGATAAACCTAAGAAGGCGTCAGATGTTGTCCTAAATGATTTGCAACACAAACATTTTTATCAACTATCCTTTGCCTACTTTGATAAGCATGGCAGTTGTTTTTTCATAGCACTTTCAATTATCTCTAGTTATTTAGTGGCAAATTTTTTAGTAATCGTAACCTGAGGATTATAGGCTACTTTGCCTGTAATATGTTATTCATATTTGTGGAAATTTTGGAATGTAGGAAGTTCTGTTTCATGTTACGGAAACAATCGATCTATTTTGCGAAACACGATTGCTTTCTAATGTAAACATTACTCTGTGCTACAATTGCTTGCAACTAAATCAGTCAAGAAAATAGGACTGTCAAAATAATAAGTGACAAAAACAGTAGTAGCTCAGACAGATGAAAACATTCGCGTTCTCACTAAATTTACATTTTGAAATGAAGTAACAAATGCTGTGTTCGAATGTACGCAATGTCGCAGCTGACTGCCACCGACACGAAAAAATTTATTTTAAAATGTTAAATAATATTTTTTAATTTTTTTGCAGTGTCCGATCTGTTTCATAAACCNACACGAAAAAATTTATTTTAAAATGTTAAATAATATTTTTTAATTTTTTTGCAGTGTCCGATCTGTTTCATAAACCTTTTTAATGTTTCTCTCATTATTTTCCGCCAGTATAATCTAAATAATGAGACAAAAGTTTTAAAAACAGAGCCCGTGTTCCGATTGACACTTTTTATTAACAAAATGGTTACATGAACATGACCCTATTTTGCCGGCAAAATCTTTGTGACGTGTTTTTGTATTTGATGTTCCGTCATCTACGAAGCAAATTTACGAACTATAAACGTTAGTATTAGAGTGGTTGTTGGTGTTAAATAAATATAAATAATATTTTTTTATAACAAATGGCTGCATCAGTCATTATGAAGTAAGCAGAAGAAATAAATGTATACAATTAAATTTGTATATATTTTTAAAGAACATTTTGGGGGATAAATTATTTTAATTTGTATTTTTTTTTAATCGAGTACTGTATAATGTTTATAGAGAGTAATGGATTATTATACCAATCCCTGGATTTTAATTTAAAAATTATAATTTCTGACTTGCACCCATTAAAAACATTTCAGCTCGAAAACAGAATGCAACTAGTAACATTCCTATCTGAATATTCCGCTATTTAAAATATTGAAAATGATATGTGTATATTTCATAGACATATTTAAAATTTTTTTATTCGTGATAAGTAGCCCAGAATGGGCGGTTCCACGTTACAAGGCTAGAATGAGGGAGCAGGGAGCCATTGATTATATAAGACAGCATCTCGGACCTAAAAAAACGCCATTTGTACCTGTTTTTCGCTCGAAATACGATGTTTTTCACTAAAAAAAATGCCTCGTTTTGCCCAAAATATACCGTTTTCTCCTAAAAAAAATGTCTCGAAATCCGCCAAAAAAATGCCATGGTTTGTTCTCGTTAAAACACGCAGTACCAGGTGTGACCCATCTGAGAACGCCCGCCTCCCGAAAGAAACGCATGCCAAGATCACCATACTAGTTCCCAGATTCCTCACACAAGCGCCAGCGTACGACGCCGAACACGATAGTTTCCAGATCACTCACTCACACATCCCAGCACTGGGGCGCCGATCATGATAGTTCCCAGATCGCACACCCATGCATCCTAGCGCTAGCGCTCGGCTTCGAATGCAGGGGGCCTACGAAACTGGTAAAAAATTTTGTTTTATTAAAAAAAAAAATTTTTATTTCATTGAAATGTGTTTTGTAAAGCATACAAAGGTAGTGGTTAGACTACCCACCTCCCACAAAGGCGAAACAGGTTCGATTCCCGTCGGGTTCACACCGACACGATGTTATCGACCCAATGACTGAGCTGTTCATTGTTTATTTAGCACATCTGAAAGCTTTGATTAAGATAAACTTTTCTCCTAGTTTGGTATTCATCTGCTGTATGAAAAAATTACAAGGGTCTGATCACTTTATTCATACAACTGTTAAGTAAAAACGGGTATATTATTAGGAAACTAAATGTATAGTCTATTTGCAGTATCCTCACACTTTTTTTAAAACCAAACAGTTGAAAAATCATTCCATATATGACGTGCTTGCTTGTTTTCTGAATATGTCACCTATCACAAGTGTTGTTTACTTCTGTTAACATAAATGTGTTTATTTCTGGTTAAATTAAAATTTACTTATATTTTTANTGTTTTTAATATAAATTACAATACTTTATTTATAATTAATTTAAATGTCTAGTAAGTAAAAGTTTTCACTCAAAATATTATTAAACTGACTGCATACGAATGCAAAGCGTATTGAGGTGGCTGCATAATGGTTTTAAATGAAAAATATTTTTATACAATACATTTTATTAAAATAATTTTATACATTGTAAATA
>NQII01003384.1:236409-273451 GCA_002778355.1 Clitarchus hookeri | reverse complement strand
TTTCCCCTTACATGAGAGTATTCCAACTGTGGCTCATATTGCAGTGCACTTGGAAAACAAGGCATCATGCCAGTAGCGACGAGGCAGCGTCGTTCCTCCTTGGTTTCCCCTTACATGAGAGTATTCCAACTGTGGCTCATATTGCNGAATACACCCATGATACACTCGTCTATGTACGGAATTTGGAAAACCTGATCTTTTTGTCAATTCCACTTGCAATCCATCATGGAAAGAAATTACGGAGGAGCTAATTCCCATAAAAGAAGCTACTGACAGACTTGAATTGGTTGCCAGGTTCTTTCGTTTAAAATTACAAAAAATTATCAATGTTGTTACCAAAGGCAAAATATATGGAGACCTACAGTGCTACATGGATTTTATTGAGTGGCAAAAACGAGGTTTGCCATTTCTGGACATCCTAATATGGCTCAACAAGGAGTTGCGCCACAACCAATAAGCGCTGAGATTCCATATCCAGAACAAGATAATGATTTGTACGACACCATAGTTAAAAACATGGTTCACCGTCCAGGTGGCGTGCATAACCCAGTATTTCCATCAATGAAATGTGGGAAATGTAGAAAAAAAAATTTTACAAGCGCTACTACAAGAAACAGTGCAAAATGACAAAGGCTTCCCGTTATGCAGATGCAGAGTCAAAGAAGATGGTGGTGGGAGAGTCACTGTCAAGGTTCACAGCTGGACATCCGCAACCTTCGGCAATAGCTGGGTTGTGCCATTTACGCCCTGCTGTGTGAAATGTTTAGTGCTCACATTAATGTAGAATCTTGCAGCTCTCTCCGCGCTACAAAATATCTAGGCAAATTTATAAATAAAGGAAATTATCAGGCGATTTTCAATCTCAGAAATGAAGTGTGTTGCATCCCACTAATGAAATCAAGAAATATAAAGCAAGGCATTATGTTAGTAGTAACGAGGCAGCGTTGCGAATTTTTGGTTTCCGCTTACATGGGAGTATTCCAACTGTTGTTCATATTGGCGTGCACTTGGAAAACAAGGCATCATGTCAGTAGCAACTAGGCAGCATGAATGGTCCTTGGTTTTTGCTTACATGAAATATTCAAACTTAACTCATATTGTCGTGCACTTGGAAAACAAGGCATTACGTTAGTAGCAACGAGGCATTATGACGGGTCCTTGGTTTCCGCTTTCATGATGCTATTGAAACTTTTGCTCAAATTGTCGTGCAATTGGAAAACAGTGCATCATGTCAGTTGTAACGAGGCATCGTGGTGGCTCCTTGGTTTCCCCGTACATGAGAGTATTCCAATAGTTGCTCATATTACCGTACACTTGGAAAACAAACCATCATGTCAGTAGCAACGAGTCAGCAAGATGGCTTCTTTGATTCCGCTTACATGAGAGTATTCAAACTGTTTCTCATATTGCCACGCTCTTGATAAATATGTAATCATGTCATTAACAATTAAGCAGGGTGACGGTTCTTAGATTTCCTTTTACTTTAGCGAATTCCAACGGTTGCTCATATTGCTGTGAACTTGGAAAACAAGGTATCATATCAGTAGCAACGGGGCAGAATGATGGCTCCTTGGTTTCCCCTTACATGAGAGTATTGCATTTACAGCACATATTGCCGTGCCCTTGGAAAACAAGGCATCATACCAGTAGCAATGAGGCCTCATCGTGGGTCCTTGGCTTCCCCTTACTTGAGAGTATTCCAACTGTTGCCCATTTTGCCAGGTCTCTTGAATAAAAAGTAATCATGAAAGTCGCAACGAGGCTGTGTGGCGTCTCCTAGGTTTCCTCTTAGATGAGAGTATTGCAAATATTGCTATACTGCCGTACACTTGGAAAAAAAGGCATCATGTCAGTTCCAATGAGGCTGCGTGGCGGCTCCTTGGTTTCCCCTTACATGAGAGTATTCCAACTGTGGCTCAACTTGCCGTGCTCTTGGAAAACTGGGAGAGCTTGTACTATAATGAGAAATACTTAATTGAAAGGATCTTATCACCGCCCAAGACGACACTATCAGAATTTTTCCAGCTTCTTGGACCGAATATTTCTCAAAGACTTTGTTGTATGCTGAATTCCTACGTTACCAGACTTGGAACACTTCAAGGAAGAGTAAAGACGCCGCCTTTAAGGCACATCTTTTGAAAATTGGCCTTGAATGAAATCATTAGATGCTCTGGGCCCTGGTTGCTCTGTCAATGGCACACATTTTGATTTTTTCTGTTTGCGTATGGTGCTACACCACTTTTGGGACCCGACNGCCGCTCCTTTGTTTCCCCTTACATGAGAGTATTCCAACTGTTTCTCAACTTGCCGTGCTCTTGGAAAACTGGGAGAGCTTGTACTATAATGAGAAATACTTAATTGAAAGGATCTTATCACCGCCCAAGACGACACTATCAGAATTTTTCCAGCTTTTTGGACCGAATATTTCTCAAAGACTTTGTTGTATGCTGAATTCCTACGTTACCAGACTTGGAACACTTCAAGGAAGAGTAAAGACGCCGCCTTTAAGGCACATCTTTTGAAAATTGGCCTTGAATGAAATCATTAGATGCTCTGGGCCGTGGTTGCTCTGTCAATGGCACACATTTTGATTTTTTCTGTTTGCGTATGGTGCTACACCACTTTTGGGACCCGACNGTGGTTGCTCTGTCAATGGCACACATTTTGATTTTTTCTGTTTGCGTATGGTGCTACACCACTTTTGGGACCCGACAAGACATAGATACCTTAAAACTGTTAATTGTCAGGAATGTGCAACGTATAGAGGGGCATATGAATCTCCGCGTTTGTTAGAGAATGATTATCATTGCAAAACCATGGAGGAAGACGTGTAGTGCTGGTCACCAACCAAATTAAAGGAACTCTATGTAACCCTCATATCATCCTATGTGTTTAGCAATCCCCAACAGTTGTGGCATAAGTACAAAGAGTACGTGGCGGAAGACATTTTGTATCGGCTACAGCTGACACACGCAGACATGACAGTTATTGAATAAATTTATAACGAAGCTCTTGCAAAAATTGAAGAAAAATAATGGCAATTCTGAGAAAAAAGTNGACAGTTATTGAATAAATTTATAACGAAGCTCTTGCAAAAATTGAAGAAAAATAATGGCAATTCTGAGAAAAAAGTAAAGCTATTTCAGTGTGATGAGCCCTCCAAGATCAAATGCAAGTGACTTAAGTGATGAAATTTTTCTAGAGTTAAATTCTGTTGTCCCAGGGTTGCAGCAGCAAGTGACCGAAATGGTGCCCCGTATATTAACCGGGACAAAGACACGAGTTTGTCCAAGTATTACGTGAAGTGGAGACAGGGAATGGTGCACTCTTCTTTCTAGATACCTCCGGTGGAACAGATGAAAACCATTTGTAAAATTTATTTCTAGCCATATAAGAAGATACAAAGAAATTGCTGTAGCTGTGGCTTTCTCCGGCATAGCCGCCACACTACTGAACGGGGGCAGTACCGCGCATTCCGTGTTAAATTTGCCACTGAATCTTGCTCAGGAAGAGTCAGCGATCTGCAATCTTAGTGAAAATAGCGCTCGCGGTACAATGATGCATCAATCTAATTTGTTAACGTGGGACGAAAGCATAATGTCACCAAAAAGTGATAGAGATACTAAACCGAACTCTACAGAATATACGAACAATGAAGATATTATGTGAGGAATGGTTTTATTACTGGCTCGTGACTTCCGCCGAACTCTACCAGTGATTCAGAGGGGCACATCTGCAGATCAAATCAAAGCCTGTCTCAAGTCATCAAGCTTATAGGAAAATACAGGAAATTTAGCTTGACGACAAATATGAGAGTGCACCTGTACAATGACGTTGATACAGNAAGCTTATAGGAAAATACAGGAAATTTAGCTTGACGACAAATATGAGAGTGCACCTGTACAATGACGTTGATACAGGACATAATGCTGATACACTATTAAAAGTAAGAGATGGGAGGTTAGAAACTGATGCCGAGGGCTGTGTGTCACTATAATGGGGAATTTAAGTGATTTGGTGCAGAGTGGTACGGATCTCATTGCTTGTGTTTACCCAGATCTATAAAGACATAAATGACGACCAGTGTCTATGTAGAAAAGCGATTCTAGCACCAAGAAATGACACCGTTAATAAAATTACACTAACAGTTTGAAAGAGGTATAAGGAGCACATAGCACTTCATGTCCTGTAGATTTCCTTAATTNTAATAAAATTACACTAACAGTTTGAAAGAGGTATAAGGAGCACATAGCACTTCATGTCCTGTAGATTTCCTTAATTATCTATAGTTGTTAGGTGTGCCCTCACATAAGATCCAATTATAATTAGGCGTTCCGTTCATGCTTATGCGAAATNTTATCTATAGTTGTTAGGTGTGCCCTCACATAAGATCCAATTATAATTAGGCGTTCCGTTCATGCTTATGCGAAATTTAGATGCAGCGCGATTATGTTACGCGACGAGGTTTCGCGTCACACAACTTGGGCGGAACATAGTTGGTGCCAATATTCTGACAGGAGTAGGAANACGAGGTTTCGCGTCACACAACTTGGGCGGAACATAGTTGGTGCCAATATTCTGACAGGAGTAGGAAAGAACGAGATCTTAATCATTCCTCAGAACAATATATAATCCCCATATAGCTTCCGTTCCAATTCTAAAGACTGAAATTCCCTCTCAAGCGAAGTTTTGCTATTACAATAAACAAAGCGCAAGGGCAAACATTACAGGTAGCGAGGGTGCACTTGGAAATACCGTGCTTCTCTCATGGCCAACTCTATGTCGCATGTTCGCTGGTGCCCAATGTCTTAAATCTCACCATTTTAGCGCCAGACGGAAAGACTTACAACATCGGTTACAGTAGCGTCATAAAAAAGTGCCCTGTTCTGTGTTTATGATGAGTGTCTGTCTACTAACAAATACCGTTATATCTCCCTATAAGTTTTTTACTGTAACCACGTGAGCGAAGCCACGGGGAAAGCTATATATTCTACAGAGAAAAACACTAATAAACGTACCACTTTGTTTACAAAATAGCCNGCGAAGCCACGGGGAAAGCTATATATTCTACAGAGAAAAACACTAATAAACGTACCACTTTGTTTACAAAATAGCCCTGCGATGAATTATATGTCTTTAGTTTAGAAAAAAAATTAGCAAATTACTTTACGCAAAATATAAAACGGTTATTGTATTAAAAATATTTACTTAATGATTGTTTATCTTTTAATAACACTATGTAAAGTTCAACTTCATTGAAAAAAAACCTTAACAATAACTTTGTAGTCTACGCTAGCGGAGCCGCGGCCATAGCTATTCAATTCCTAATGATCANGCGAAGCCACGGGGAAAGCTATATATTCTACAGAGAAAAACACTAATAAACGTACCACTTTGTTTACAAAATAGCCGTGCGATGAATTATATGTCTTTAGTTTAGAAAAAAAATTAGCAAATTACTTTACGCAAAATATAAAACGGTTATTGTATTAAAAATATTTACTTAATGATTGTTTATCTTTTAATAACACTATGTAAAGTTCAACTTCATTGAAAAAAACCTTAACAATAACTTTGTAGTCTACGCTAGCGGAGCCGCGGCCATAGCTATTCAATTCCTAATGATCAGNAAAAAAACCTTAACAATAACTTTGTAGTCTACGCTAGCGGAGCCGCGGCCATAGCTATTCAATTCCTAATGATCAGTGTGACCACCATGAGAGGGCCGGATGACATCCACATGATAGTCAAACTCGCTCCACTCTTGTCAGCATGTCTGGTGTTACGGTTTGAATGGAGTTCGTAACTTTTAGTTTGAGGTGGTGAGGAGGTAACGAGCTCGCATTCAACACTACAATATGAAGGGGAATCTCTATGTTTCCTATAGTGTGCGATTCTCCATTGGCACCTAGCGGTTCGATGATACATAAACGAGTCATTGGCGCAACGCAAGATTGGTCGAGGAGCAGTTGGTGACCAGGATCTTCGTCACTAGCCCCAAAAAGCTCGGATCTCACCCCGTGCGATTTATTCTATGGGGGTACATAAATTGTTCTGTCTACGAATTCCGGCAAACATAGACTACCTCAAAACGAGAATCACGGACGCCATCCAAACCGTAACACCGGACATGCTGTCAAGAGTGACGAGTTGGATTAACACGTAGATGCCGTTCGGACTGCTCGTGGTAGTCACGGAGCATTTATGAATGTATTGTAAACAAACTTCACAGTTACACGGTTCATTTGATTGGTTACTGTTTTGATATTATAGACCTTCAAATGTCGGGTATTCTCTTATACTCACCCGGTAATATTTTGCTGCTATTCTCAAACCCGATTACAGGACCGTTCACAATTGGCAACAGTGCATTATGTTAGGCAATTACAATTGCTATTGTTGGGGTTAGAATCCACGTATTGCTGAAGTATTCTGTGGAGATACTATCTGTTTGNAGGCAATTACAATTGCTATTGTTGGGGTTAGAATCCACGTATTGCTGAAGTATTCTGTGGAGATACTATCTGTTTGGTAGTAGGGAAGCTGTGCTGTGCTGTAGCTGCCATATATACAGAAGGGAATACTCTCGCAGACAGGAATGACACAATTAGTACTGTCTGTATAACTATCTATATTAACAATATTTTATGGTNGGGAATACTCTCGCAGACAGGAATGACACAATTAGTACTGTCTGTATAACTATCTATATTAACAATATTTTATGGTACCTACAACCATCTGATGGCTGTCCCTATATTTACAGTACACATGGCTCCTACAAACACAACGTTTTTCTGTTTCAGAATTCCTTATTTAATGAAATGTAGCCTTGGGAAAAACATGGCTTGTTAAAATTATGATATTTGTGGCTAATTATATTTGGATTACTAATTATTAGTTGTAGACTGTAAAAATAATAACATGCTCTTACCTTCTTCTGTTTAGTTAAGGAGTAACCATATACATTATTGATGAAAAACATAGTTTCTGAATTTCCTTAGTAATGCTTGTTGGTGAAACTAATCAGCCTCCATTTTCACTACAGGACTTGTTATTCCCTGAATGGCCAGGTTGACACCGTTTAACTTGAATAACAAAAACATTGGCTATTGCATGCACCAATATTCTTAATATTCTACGAAGACAGTAACTTATCCTTTGTTCATCTCTGTGACGTGTTGGACGTTTTCGTAATGAATCTCACTAACGGTTGCTACAGTTTTACTAAGGTTGGGTGCAAGGCACATGAGCTGATTGTGTGTATGTTTCTTTGATACAAATGCTCAAGAGCANCAGTTTTACTAAGGTTGGGTGCAAGGCACATGAGCTGATTGTGTGTATGTTTCTTTGATACAAATGCTCAAGAGCAAATGGTTATGTCAATCTTGCACTAAACATGCAACTGACCAGGTTTGTTATACCATAGTTAACGCGACAGGAGTACAAAGACGTGGATACCCAGCAAAATGATAAGAACATGAAAGGACAAGTATCGTTATCTCANTAACGCGACAGGAGTACAAAGACGTGGATACCCAGCAAAATGATAAGAACATGAAAGGACAAGTATCGTTATCTCAAGTTCACGGACATAGAATAATTACAAAGATGATAATGCTGCAACATAGGTGAATGCGTCTCACCCCAGCAGAACAAGTGTCGCTTGTGCAACAATAATTTAGGTTATTTCAGCATTAAATAAAAACCACTAAAGATACTTCCTTCAGACAATTATTACTGACACCTATGCATTATACACAACCTGTATTGTAGCGACCTTTAGTGGGCTTTTTAAGGAAAACGTCTAACTGGATTGAATGTATAACCGATGAAGGAGATTTTATTCTCGTATAATATTCAGGAATATTTGAAAACGTAATACAGAAGCAGCCTAACTAGTGTATGTATTTTAAGGCAAGTTATACAGTGTCAAGAAATTAATATTTTGCTGTGCTTTTGTATAAATCAGTCTTGCAGAATATAACTGCTCCTGGCGGTGTTATATTGAAAATGCGTTTTTTTTCGTATGTCTCACAAAAGGCATGCTACTTCATATACTTTGATAAACAGAATTTATGTTCGTGGTATAACATGTAGGAACACTTTCGCTAATAGTTAAGGAGTTATAAATCAAAATGTTGTTATTAATGTTGGACTAACTCCTGGGTTATATTCACGGAAAAAAGTTAAATTTTGATTTAGGGCATGCCATTTGGATGTTAGGTACATTGATTGTAAGTACGGGTGAAGTATTTGTTTTAGGTTATACACAGATTTTGCATAATGCATAGGAGTCAATAAAATTAATCTGACCGAAATCTATGGAGTGGTTATTATTTTAGGCTGACATAACCCAAAACCATTTTCTTAGAGTAAATGAGTGTAATGTTGCATGAGTTACAGCTGCTGCCAGATCTGTTTCCACCCTGTCCGGCATACCCAGCGGAGATGGCAAATGTGAACTGCTCCATTGACTACCAGAGATTCAGGAGCCAGTTGGGCCACGTGGATGATATCTCCAGGAATCTGAGTGGACTGGATGCTCGATCACTCTATTTCATCTTTCCATCCAAGGTTTTTTATTTGACAACATCATGAGTAACTTCAATTTTTTATTTATTGTGAATATGAAAATTTATTGATATGTTAAAAGGAATCGGAAAATGAGCTAACGTTATGAAATTAGTGTCAAATTAGACTATACAATTAACTTGCATGCTTGCATTACTTTTGTAAATCACATTCCGGCCTCTTTACACATCACGAAGAACTTGCGAAAAAATGAAAATAAGAATACAACAGAATTTGAGCTGAATCACATACATACTGTAAGACGAAAATTTACAGAATAATATTTCGTACCAATGTTAACAAGAATTTGTTCGGACATTTAAAATTGTGATTATCCTGTAAACCATACAACAAAAACACTAGCACANCAATGTTAACAAGAATTTGTTCGGACATTTAAAATTGTGATTATCCTGTAAACCATACAACAAAAACACTAGCACAAAAGAACAAATTAAAGGAAATTAACAGGAAAAAATATTCGTTGTATTCATGTAATGCTCTTCGGAAAATATTTATTAAAACCATACATTTCAATAGGACGTAATATAGAATTTTTTCGCATTACGAAGATATACTCCAATTTTAATGTTAACCTGACTAAATATGATTCAAAGGAAACGCAGGTTTTCCGTATTATATTTATACATTTTATTGGTGTCTCACATTTTGTCATTCGTGTAAAATATTTTTTTCGGGAAGACTCCTTTACTGAGATCTGGCATGTTTCATTTTTAAAGAAACTCCAGNCATTCGTGTAAAATATTTTTTTCGGGAAGACTCCTTTACTGAGATCTGGCATGTTTCATTTTTAAAGAAACTCCAGGCTAATAAACTTAAACCATTAAGTAAATAGCATGCTATATATATGTATATATNTTAAAGAAACTCCAGGCTAATAAACTTAAACCATTAAGTAAATAGCATGCTATATATATGTATATATGTATATATATAATTTTATAGAGAATAATATTAATAAATAGCTAACAATGTTATAATACGTGTATGCAAACCTGACCGAACATAACAAAAATAACTAATCACTATCTGTGATGTTCACAACAGTGCCTCAAGAAATATTACATTTAGTAATCCTTAATATTCTGTAAAAATTAGAAATATTATATACATGAATATTCTTTTCCATTAGCAAATTTATTTTCTTTGTACATCGCTGGCCTAACAACTGGTATACACTAAACACCAAACGCCGACGTTTTACGATTTGTTGGCATATTGTTGGTTATGCAATGATGGCCAAACTTAACAATTCGATCCATTTACCAACTGTTGTATTTCCAACGTTGACACAACATATAAACAAATGATAATGTTTTAAATAGAAATATCTCAGGTCATTAAATACCTTCATATTTCATAAAATGATTTAAAGGTACATTGATTTCATTCCAAAAGNGAGAAATATCTCAGGTCATTAAATACCTTCATATTTCATAAAATTATTTAAAGGTACATTGATTTCATTCCAAAAGGGTATTCCATTATTTAACATGGCCAACATTGGACTGACAGAAAATAACACACCTGTTACCAACAGTTTTTTTCCATATTGGTACCAACCAAAAAATTTAACATTTATAAGTACACTGGTGATAATTTATGACACTTTCTGATTTTAGTGGCATTATTTTTTAAGTGTTTTAAATAATCTCGTAACTTTTTCTTCGTAGCAAATATTCGTTTGCATTTTCAGTTGTCCCAACTTTGTGTTAATGTGTGTGCTCCAACTGAACGAATAGCTAACCTCACCCACCAAGTGCGAACGTTGTGCCAACGTAGGTCGCTACTGGGTATTCTGGCTCAGAGTCAGGAATCACTGAGAGTAATCATGCGACCAGCTGACACGTTTCTGCGCTTGAATCTCACGGCAGAGCTTCACCATGTAAGCAGAATGCCACATCAATGTTTCATATATGAGAGTGGTTATGGAAGCCTGTGTTTAGGAGCTGGTCCTAGGAGGCTTATCCCTGCAATGCACTGGGTTAAAGAGTCCGGTGGAAGATACAGTGATAGACTCGTACAGAACTGTTAGAGATTGCCTTAGTTGTCAGCACAGTTACCGCGGAAGACTCACGTGCTTCATTGTTATTCGCTGTTCCCCTAGGGGCTGCGGTGGTGTAGTGGCAAATCTACTCGCCTCCCATAAAGAAGAACCAGGTTCGATTACCCGTGGGGGTCACATACGGATTTTCGCACTTGGGAATCGAGCCGGACGATGCCACACGTCGACGAGTTTTCTCGGTGATCTCCCATTTCCGCCCCCTTTTTCTTCTGGCGCTGCTCTA
This sequence comes from Clitarchus hookeri, assembly GCA_002778355.1. Classification (NCBI taxonomy): domain Eukaryota; kingdom Metazoa; phylum Arthropoda; class Insecta; order Phasmatodea; family Phasmatidae; genus Clitarchus; species Clitarchus hookeri. The sequence continues at coordinate 262,568 of NQII01003384.1, read as the reverse complement.
CACTTACCTCACTTCAAACTCATCGAAACTCAAGACCTCGATGTTAGTGCACCAGAATCTCTCCACTTCACTCCACTCCACCGAGAGCGGAGTTACTAAGACTTGCAATTTCAATGAATATATTGGTCGAGACCAAAACAAATGACTGTTTAGTTGTGCGACACAAGGGGAGAATATTCCATAGCACCACGCACATCATGGCAAAAAGTAACTAATTAAGCTAGGTAAGGAAATTACTTTACGGTAAAAATGTTCTGAAGATTGTTGGTATTTGAATTTATCCAGAAAAATTTGGAAGATGTTCTTACTCATTTTAAAAATATGCTTTTAAAAATGTGTGTATTTACAAATCGGCATTTTGTGGCTTGGCTGGTTAAATTTCTAATACATATCTCTTTTTATGATTTTCCAAGAGGAACTGCCAAAACAACAGGTGATTGCGTTGACACACTCCAAACTCACCTGATTTCGCACCAATAGTTTTCTTAATATTTCCCACTTGAAAGCCAATCTACGTGTCGCATCTAAAGTGTGCCTGCTCTTCCGTTAGTGACGGTGTAGAGAAGAAGTACAGTTTCTCCCTGCCTATATATCCTAGCAGTGTTTACAACAGGTATACCAATGTTGGCATGTGCACATAGCGGCCAACGGTAACTATTTTGAGGTACAGTNAGGCAATCACTGCCACAAGAGAAGAAGTACAGTTTCTCCCTGCCTATATATCTCAGCAGTGTTTACAACAGGTATACCAATGTTGGCATAAGCACATAGCGGCCAACGGTAACTATTTTGAGGTACAGTGTGCAACTGCGTAAGTGTACATTATGATGTGTGGCTAATTACACTCCTGGCGTTAGTACACGAACTTATATACTCTTCTTGTGTGTATGGCATGGATGTACGTATTGACGATATAGTTCAGTTACTATCAACACGGTATGTGACCTGCTAATTACCGGTGATGTGACTGCTGCCTTGACTACAGGACTACCATGGACAGCCTCTTCCCTCCTGGAGCCAGAGATTGTACCCAGAGCCGCTGACCAGCTACGTCATTCAGGTCATGATTTTCCGCTCCGCCAGCACCCTGAAAAGCCGCAGGATATTTATCGGTGAGTTACAAACACCACTATGAATCAACGACTTAGAATGTCCTTAGTGTCCGTCATCTCGATCAAGCTGCTGCAGATACAGCATATCAGTTTACTAAAGCAAATGTTACTTCTGAACAAATGTTTTAATAATATCTTCTCACTTACTTATTAGTAGGAAGCCGAACAGTTACGTTTAGTTGACTGAGCTAATAGGTTATAAGAAGTTTGTAGGTCCTGAGTTTGAATTCTGAAAAATGCAAGAATGAGGGTTTTCTATTTAAGCATATCATTTCAGCATGCACACGATTGTTACTAGCATAAGATCACATAACACAGTCGGCAAAAAAACAAAAATAATTTTAAGTTCGAAATATATCTATTATTAACACAGCTAATAATTTTTTAAAATAAAATTGTAACTAAAATTCAATAAATACAACCTGGATTGTTATGGTAACCTATCAGTACATCATGACAGAATCCTAGTCACCTCATTGTTATTATAGTTGTTTTACCCTTGTAAGTGAAATGATCATCAGATGTCCCATTCGTATGCTAATATTTTACTATTTTGTTAACTTTGGCCAACAGATTTGTAACATACCAGGAACTCCATGCTTGACCGGAGTTTAATCTGGAGATGAACTGTGGTAGTTTTGACAGGACACTAATATCGGGGGGATCCCAGGATGATGTCGGACTAGACACCTTGCTCTAGATATATACCTTCAGTATATTTGGGATTATACTTGTCATGTGAGCCACTGCCTACTGGAGGGTGCACAGTACATCTGCGGGTAGACAACCTCAGTATGGAGAGTCGCTCGCATTCTTGGGCTGTAACTATAGCGTATTTTTCGGTTACACGAGAACATATAGGGCTAACTTGAAAGTTTGAAGTTATTGCTCTGTAGGTCAAGATTCATAATGACCTTTAGCAGTATTTAACTCTTTTGGTACATTCATCCTTGCATTTCATGCATAGTCGTTTTGACTGTTTGGCATTTTGGTTGGAAGTCCATCTAGTTATTACCCTGTAGTGGTTGACATTTCTGGTCGCAGGGAACCTTTTTTTCGAGAGTTCACTGAAGATTCCCAACCTGGTCACATGCTAGACTTTCACATCAGACATGAGCTTCGCAAGGACACCACTCCAAAAAATAAAGAACTAAGGCACTTACTTCTGTTTTAACTTCTTTTCAAGATTTTTTGTTTTAAAATTATTATTACCTAATTTTGTTTGCCAGAGGGTCACTCTCACACATGTTCGCATTCAGCACCTCTAAAGTTTACTTAACTATACCGGGCTTGAATAAAGAATACCTTTTGGTGAAATGTGAGTGCAGTGTGTATCACCAATCATCGCAACCTGTATCATATTTATATACACAGTCACATATTGTTCTAACAGAGCAGTGACTACTCACTCTATTGTTTCGTGAAGTATGACGAGATGCGGACTGTGGTCTGACGTTAGTGAAAATGCCAAACACTTTCCAAAACCGACTTTGGACACACACGCGGTTTAACTGTTAGCACGATAGTCAGCATTAGTTGATATCTAATACAGTTTTTTGTTCCTGGTGAAGCCATTATTAATGCAGTCTGGGAATGTGTAGAAACGTAAGTAATGAACCGGAAGTTGCGTAAACTGCAGTCATTATTGCCAACTGGAAAGTTTCTCTGCTCTTGGCAGACACAGCATTATTTTCGTGGCAAAAACTACTGAAGGGAGGTGGATTGATTTGAGCTATGTAGTNCTGCTCTTGGCAGACACAGCATTATTTTCGTGGCAAAAACTACTGAAGGGAGGTGGATTGATTTGAGCTATGTAGTGATACCGCACTTATGTATTACCCGGATATAACACCATAAAACTAACCTATGTTTATGCATAAAAGTCACATTACAANTGGCACTTTGTTTGTTTCGTATTAGTCAATTGCCACTCACTGACTGTCAGAAAGTGGCCTTCTTATACGGTATGGATCATACCCGGATATAACACCATAAAACTAACCTATGTTTATGCATAAAAGAGTGTAATGTTTGCTTCGTTTATCCATAACGCCATCGCAAATTTAGGATACTATGCGGAGTACGATAATGGCAACTTGTTACCGTGAAACCAGATATGATCAGCCCTGGGATCATTATCAATGTAAACAGAAATCTTCTTCCACACCACAATGTCACAAACCTTGATTTGGCATAAGTTTNCCTGGGATCATTATCAATGTAAACAGAAATCTTCTTCCACACCACAATGTCACAAACCTTGATTTGGCATAAGTTTTAATGGTCAGCCGAATTAAAAAAACAACAGAATATTTGACATTAATATTTTGCTAATTTACTTTTTTCGCAGATACACATTGTTAGACACACCGAAACCTAATGAATCTATTTCAATAATGTTCAATTATTATAAAAATTGGAAAACTTTTAATCGATAATTGAAGGGTTACTGAATTTTTTGAAGGAGTTTAGAGAACCAAGGTAAAGGCTTAATTATAAAAGACACGTTATATATCAGCAAAAGTAAAATGTTTAAAAAAATCGGTAGTTACTGTGTGGAACCCAAATTTTTTCAACAAAGAAAAATCGTCTAACTAGAAATGTATCGCTTTTATAAGCACAGCTAGTTGTATCTGCGAGATACACTTGTGCTAAAATATTATTTTTAAATTTATAGATGCTTTTTATATTTATGATAAGGCAATGATTAGATAGGCCTTAGCTTATTGCAAGTTAATTACGGATCGTCAGACCCAGANGTCACATTACAAACGAAGCAAATAGGTATACGCCATCGCAAATTTAGGATACTATGCGGAGTACGATAATGGCAACATGTTACCGTGAAACCAGATATGATCAGCGCTGGGATCATTATCAATGTAAACAGAAATCTTCTTCCACACCACAATGTCACAAACCTTGATTTGGCATAAGTTTTAATGGTCAGCCGAATTAAAAAAACAACAGAATATTTGACATTAATATTTTGCTAATTTACTTTTTTCGCAGATACACATTGTTAGACACACCGAAACCTAATGAATCTATTTCAATAATGTTCAATTATTATAAAAATTGGAAAACTTTTAATCGATAATTGAAGGGTTACTGAATTTTTTGAAGGAGTTTAGAGAACCAAGGTAAAGGCTTAATTATAAAAGACACGTTATATATCAGCAAAAGTAAAATGTTTAAAAAAATCGGTAGTTACTGTGTGGAACCCAAATTTTTTCAACAAAGAAAAATCGTCTAACTAGAAATGTATCGCTTTTATAAGCACAGCTAGTTGTATCTGCGAGATACACTTGTGCTAAAATATTATTTTTAAATTTATAGATGCTTTTTATATTTATGATAAGGCAATGATTAGATAGGCCTTAGCTTATTGCAAGTTAATTACGGATCGTCAGACCCAGATAAGCAGTAATCTCATTGGGTCGCTGACACGAAGACATAGATTGTCCTACGCGGACGACAAGCAGTAACGACAGACAAGTAGCAAAACTGATCATGACACGTTTTATTGTAACAACTCCCACATTTTCGTCGAAGACAGCTCTTCTTTTTTCAAATATGAATGTCCTTTCAGGAAACATANATTTTCGTCGAAGACAGCTCTTCTTTTTTCAAATATGAATGTCCTTTCAGGAAACATAAGGCAAAGTCCCCCTTACTGGCCTATATTGAATTTTTTTTAAATAGTTATGCATAATTTGTATTGAAAAATAAATTTTTAAATAAAAAAAAAAAAAAAAACAGAGGATCATAGTTTAGTGTTTAACGCCATCTGAGTAGTAAACAAATTTTGTTAGCAAAACTAGTTTTCAAAACTCTGCAATTGACAAAAATTAGGGAATACTCGTATATTATACTTGAACGCTTAGATAAAATATAGATTTTAATATAACTTCACACTATTACAACTAATCTCTCCCAAATTTCTATTATCTCCAAAATTATTTCAAACGCACACATAACTCAGGCTCCATTAATTGAATAATGTCATTTGTGCTTTTTTACTAACAAATCGCATACTTCAGAGCATTTCTTTTTTACTTACAAGACGTTTAACTGGTTTATTTGATAGATTCTTTCACTGTTATAGTAATGCGTATATGGGTTTGCTGTCATATGAATTTGAATGGTCTAAATTATGCAAAAAAGATTGGAACGAAATTAAGAATCACTGTGATGTGTAACATTACGCTTGCAGAGCACGTGTTGTAAGTACCAGTTTCGCATGGTCTTTATTAAAATTAAAAGTAAATTTAAGGCCTTTCGTGAAATGTAAACACATCAAAATGATAACATACCTTACCTAGTATTTATCTAGTAGAAATACAATATGTGGCATTAAATGTACAAATGAAGTGCTTTTATAGTCACATATTGGAGTATTCTCCATGTCAGCTCTCAAAAATGTAATGATGAATTAACCTATGTTATTACACTTATTCGGCAGACATGGTTCAAATTCACTTAAGAAGTTGGTACAATATAAGTGACATGTTACATTCTGAAGGACCATAATTTCTGGACGTAAGACATTCAATAAAACGAAAGGAGAAAAAGAAAAAGTTAAAGTAAAGTAATATAATAGTGTGTGGAAATAATTAAGGATGTTTTTTTCTAGAAAAATTAAAAATAGAAGAGTTAGAATTTAGTGGGAAACAAAAAATACTTTGAAAATATCTTCAACAGCAATAGCACTTAAGAGACTAGTCAATTTGGTGTGGTTACTAAACAAGAAGGCATATCATAGATGATGATTACAATCACAACAGAAAATAACTTTATTCGTAAAATAGTGAAACCATGTGAGTTTCAGTGATGCGAATAAAGGTACAACAAAGTAAATAATGAAGAAATATTGTCAGTTTGGTTGACATCTGTAAGATCATATCATGCTTTATATCGTATGCTCATGTATATAGTGACACAGGTAATATATATACATGTAGATTTGTCATATTAGAAGTCTTATCTATTTCTAAAACTTAAATTGTATCTGAATTTCTTTCTTAAGACGTCCACCTTCAACATAACATTTTCAACGTGGTCGCCTTTACATTTCAGAACTCTGTAGTCAAATAGGTTTATAGTATAAATAACGATTTTATTATATTAATAAAAAAAAGTATTTCTTAGCCGTTATTCAAAAATATGCATGGATCTCACATTCNAATAACGATTTTATTATATTAATAAAAAAAAGTATTTCTTAGCAGTTATTCAAAAATATGCACGGATCTCACATTCTTTGATGTAGCTGATTTATAAATAATTTGTGACCATTTGAAATATTATTGCTTCTGTAGGATCGACTAGTACGTCCACAGCTCTTTACAATAAGTAGTTTACGCGTCTTTAGAATATGTTTGAGCATTGCTGATAATGAGTGAGAACAGACCATTAATATGTGGGACAATGGTAGTGACAATATTCTCTGTGAAACAGGTAAGCTGGTGCTCCAGATATTGGAAAACATGCGGATGAAGATAGAAGGAACACTGACGCCAGACAGGAAGCTGTTTGCGTATGGCGACCAAGGTAGTTCTCTTCTGACACTATTGTCAGCAATTAACGTGTGGGATGGCGACTTTTCACATTATTGCTTCTGTCTGTTAGTTAAACTGCGGCTCAACAAACACAATCAGCACGTCGTCACGGTAAGGCACTGCATTTGGAACATTATCATTACGTAATGNAACTGCGGCTCAACAAACACAATCAGCACGTCGTCACGGTAAGGCACTGCATTTGGAACATTATCATTACGTAATGTAAAGGACATTTTGGCCCAGTAAACTGTAGTCTATACCTTAGTACGATATCCATTATCTATTTGGTTCTGTCCTTTATTTTGTGCATTGATTTTACCGAAGTCCTCAAATTATTAAAAAAAAATTTTTTTAAAGGTGTTCTTCCCAGTTCTTTGACTATCGCATGGTCTTTACTTTCCCTCGCAAATAAACTGTGGGCAACATTATATTCAGTGATAAGGGGAGTGAAAAGTGGAGAGTGGTTCCTAACATTTAAGTCTTGAGAGCAAAACTTTAGCAGTGTATTTGACAAGTAAAAACTTCATGGAAACTCTGATCCGAAGGAACGCATTGGTAGTTCCCATTAGTAACATAGAAAATGGTGATCTCTGACCCTTGTTTTTTGAACTAGTTGTCAGAATGCCTTGTCAGAGATTGCTAAATACTGCAGTCGTAGCTCACGTATAGGTAACAGGTGAGAATCTCCGCCATGTTTGGCCATATTCGGGATTATACCAGTTTTTCAGTAAAACCTACACTNATAGGTAACAGGTGAGAATCTCCGCCATGTTTGGCCATATTCGGGATTATACCAGTTTTTCAGTAAAACCTACACTCTACTACAATTAGAAGTGTTTCGAATTTATTCGTTGACTTTTTTAGATCATTACCTCATCATGGAGCCATCGGAAATACCTTNCAATTAGAAGTGTTTCGAATTTATTCGTTGACTTTTTTAGATCATTACCTCATCATGGAGCCATCGGAAATACCTTCTTCACGCCACTGAGAATATTATTTAAGCCTATCTCCATTACTCGTGGCGATCGCATTCTGCTAGTTGTGAGGTGCTTCATAATATAACACTTTCTTCAATTCCAAGTAAAGGCCCTACCTTTCTGCAACAAGTGTCAGCCAATTGGCTATATCTTCTGTCTGGAGCAAATATAAAGTCACGTGCGGCATTGTGCCGTCCACTCCGCAAACATTGGATAATGGCCACTGGTAGACTGTGAAGTTTCGACTTAAAATTCCTGTGGCTGGTGTAGAGCCATGTGTTGTAATAATTCAGGTTGATACGATTCGGATCCATTCTTGCCTTCACATCCGGTATCAATTCGTAACTCACTCTTTATTTTTCAAAGTATGGCGTTCCGATCGCTATTTGTACGTGACTTCATCATGGATTCCTTGCTTTTAATTTTTACTCAATCTTCCAGTTATTGTCCTCTTCGCCATGATGCCTCTCAATGTTACTATGAAATCTGCAGGCATCAAACGAGCCAAGACTGGGAGAGATTCGTGGGCCACCGTTCTGTAAGCTCTTGTTATGGTCAGCAGTGCCATCCACTGAGCACTGATATACACTGAGGCGACAAAAGTCATGGGATACCTCCTAATATCGTGTCTCGGACCTCCTTTTGCCCGGCGAAGTGCCGCAACTCGACGTGGCATGGACTCAACAAGCCGCTGGAAGTCCCCGGCAGAAATGTTGAGCCATGCTGCGTCTATAGATGTCCATAATTGCGAAAGTGGTTGCCAGTGCAGGAGTATGTGCACGAACTGACATCTCGTTTATGTCCCATAAATGCCAATGGGATTCATTTCGGGAGATCTTGGTGTCCAAATCATTCGCTGGAATTGTCCAGAATGTTCTTCAAACCAATCGCCGACAGTTGTGGCCCGGTTACCNTTGGTGTCCAAATCATTCGCTGGAATTGTCCAGAATGTTCTTCAAACCAATCGCCGACAGTTGTGGCCCGGTTACCCGGCGCATTTTCATCCATAAAAATTCCATCGTTGTTTGGCTTCAATGAATGGCTGCAAGTGGTCTCGAATTAGCTAAACATAACACTTTCCTGTCAATGATCGGTTCAGTTGGACCAGAGGACCCAGTCCATTCCATGTAAAAAGCCCAAACCATTATAGAGTCACCACCAGCTTGCACAGTTCCTTGTTGACAACTTGGGGTCCATGGATTCGCGGGATCTGCGCCGCACTGGAACCCTACCATCAGCTCTTACCAACTGAAATCGGGACTCANGTCTCGAATTAGCTAAACATAACACTTTCCTGTCAATGATCGGTTCAGTTGGACCAGAGGACCCAGTCCATTCCATGTAAAAAGCCCAAACCATTATAGAGTCACCACCAGCTTGCACAGTTCCTTGTTGACAACTTGGGTCCATGGATTCGCGGGATCTGCGCCGCACTGGAACCCTACCACCAGCTCTTACCAACTGAAATCGGGACTCATCTGACCAAGCCACGGTTTTCCAGTCGACTTGGGTCGAACCAATATGGTCTAGAGCCCAGGAGAGTCGCTGCAGGCGATGTCGAGCTGTTAGTAAAGACACTCGTGTCGGTCATCTGCTGGTTTAGCGCAGTACAGACAAAGTTCACCGCACTGTCCTAACGTACACGTCCGTCGTACATCCCACATTGATTCCTGCGGTTATTTTACGCAGTGTTGCTTGTCTGTGAACACTGACCATTCTGCGCATACGTCGTTAGTCGCGATCATTAAGTGCAGGCGGTTAGACACTGCGTTGCCCGTGGTGGGAGGTTATGCCTGAAATCTGGTACTCTCGACACACTCTTGACACTGTGGATCTCGGAATGTTGAATTCCCTAACCATTTCCGAATTTGAATGTCCCATGCATCTAGCTCCAACTAACATTCCGGGTTCAAAGTCTTTTAATTCCCGTCGTGCGGCCATAATAATGTCAGAAACCTTTTTACATGAATCACTTGATTACAAATGAAAACCCAACCAATGCACTGCCTATTTATTAATTTTTTACGCGATACTACTGCTATCTGCATATTTTATGTACTTGCATTGTTGTTTGAACTAATTCATGTATTTTTGGTAGCATTATTTTTACACAGANTATCTGCATATTTTATGTACTTGCATTGTTGTTTGAACTAATTCATGTATTTTTGGTAGCATTATTTTTACACAGAGATGTTGAGTCTTCCAAAAATATGTTTGCAACTTTGATTACATATCATTTGGANTGGTAGCATTATTTTTACACAGAGATGTTGAGTCTTCCAAAAATATGTTTGCAACTTTGATTACATATCATTTGGAAATGGCAAAATGGAAAGGAGCGGTTCGCTGCAAAATGTTTAGTGACGTCAAAATTTTATTTGGTATATTAAGTCAATTTATTGTGAACCCAATTCGTCAGCCGGATAACATAAATCAGGTACTCCAGTTTACTCGAGCCTAAACTTATAAATGAGCTTGGGCTGTTGCAGAAGTTATCCGAGCACAAAGTATGTTTTGTTCACGACTTCTCTCCCAAACATTACAGGAATATTGTCTGGTGGCTCTGCTGGCAAGGCGATTGGACCTCCTCTGACAATCCAACGACCAGGGTAATTGTTGTTGAGACTGGTAGTAATTGTGGAGTCCCAGTTGAAAAGAAAACCGTCCTCCTAAATACAGCTGTCTGNAAGTATCTGGTTGAAGGTCTTGTAACTGTGGAAGTGCAAATTGTTCCAACATGTCGAGGTAAATACCTGACGTTACTTAGTTCTTAATAAAGAAGATTGGACCCATCACAAAATCATGGCACAAACAAAACCAGATAGTGACTTCAGGATTATCAAGCACATGTTCTACACTCACGTGGGGGTTCATTGACCACTATATCCTCATGTTCCGTTGGGTTGCCTTTCATCATACATAAAAATAAGCTTTGCCAGTAATCATCACCTCCATCAAGAAGTTTTGTTGGTATCAACGCGTCCAAGGATGTTATTCTCGAAAGTCGTGCATTTTGGTTCATTATCAGGTTGAAACGAGAGTAGAAACCTAGAGCTTCGATAACTAGTATAGNTACAAGGATGTTATTCTCGAATGTCGTGCAGTTTGGTTCATTATCAGGTTGAAACGAGAGTAGAAACCTAGAGCTTCGATAACTAGTATAGCAGCTTGCTCGCGCTNCCTTTCATCATACATAAAAATAAGCTTTGCCAGTAATCATCACCTCCATCAAGAAGTTTTGTTGGTATCAACGCGTCCAAGGATGTTATTCTCGAAAGTCGTGCATTTTGGTTCATTATCAGGTTGAAACGAGAGTAGAAACCTAGAGCTTCGATAACTAGTATAGCAGCTTGCTCGCGCTNTTTTGGTTCATTATCAGGTTGAAACGAGAGTAGAAACCTAGAGCTTCGATAACTAGTATAGCAGCTTGCTCGCGCTAAGTGTTGGTAGCTCCATTTCTCTAAAAGCAGGCTGGATGAAAGTCTTATGACTGTGCCTAGCGACGTCTGCTGCACTCGTGATTTTCCGTCCAGGACTCGTCTTCCTGTTGAAACTTAAACGTCNTGACTGTGCCTAGCGACGTCTGCTGCACTCGTGATTTTCCGTCCAGGACTCGTCTTCCTGTTGAAACTTAAACGTCGTGTACAACACACAAATTACTGCGCGTGATGGCGATGTGTTCCCGAGTCTTGTACGTGCATGACACTCGACCTGCTNCTGTACAACACACAAATTACTGCGCGTGATGGCGATGTGTTCCCGAGTCTTGTACGTGCATGACACTCGACCTGCTTCAAGTATTTGTTCTTTATGTACCGCTCCACGGACTCTGCCTTCTGCTGTGGTGTCGCCATTTTCTTTCTCTACAGAAGTACCTGCACACAGGAACGAACTTTTAAATGNACTCTGCCTTCTGCTGTGGTGTCGCCATTTTCTTTCTCTACAGAAGTACCTGCACACAGGAACGAACTTTTAAATGGGCAACTAACTGCCCTTTTAAGACATTTGCCGTTTCCAAAATATATGCAATCAATGTTGTAAACATTCTGACCNAGACATTTGCCGTTTCCAAAATATATGCAATCAATGTTGTAAACATTCTGCCTCACACGTCTGGAGTAAGTGGAGGTGTTTTGACAATAGCGTTCTGCAGTCGTACCTCACCAAACTGCTGCAGTTAATGTCCTAGCCCTTGGTAATATATATACATTATTTATAAAATAACATAAGTTGTTGCGTGGGTTTGCCTACGAATGTTAAGTAGGTAAGTAAGCAAGGCTCAGCGCCTCGTCGACAGCGGGGTCACTGCAGACAAAGCATACTGCTCAGAGAAGCCGCAGCAGGGAGGAACCAGCAACGGCATGTAAGCGAGGAACTGTCACACATTTCTTCTAGACTGATTTCAGAAATGCACGGTAAAACGAAATCAGGATGACCTGACCGGGAATCGAACCTATATCCTCCCGAATGCAAGTCCAGTGGTTTAAGAATGCCATATATAATAGAATAAAAATTATTTCAGTGTTTTTTATTTTCTTGTTTTAACTCTAGGGCTAACGTTTTACGCTCAAGTTGTCTTCAAATAATGCTTAGGAATGTCATATTTTTAACGAATATTTGAAACTACTGGGGCAGCTTACAGCCTGCATCTAAATTTAATATTATACCACTGATTAATTGATAACCAATTAAGAGCCCATGTATTGTATTCTACATGATGAAATGTATGCACAACATTACACTGCTTTATGTAAAGTAGCAAATGTGGAGNGCTCAAGTTGTCTTCAAATAATGCTTAGGAATGTCATATTTTTAACGAATATTTGAAACTACTGGGGCAGCTTACAACCTGCATCTAAATTTAATATTATACCACTGATTAATTGATCACCAATTAAGAGCCCATGTATTGTATTTTACATGNACCTGCATCTAAATTTAATATTATACCACTGATTAATTGATCACCAATTAAGAGCCCATGTATTGTATTTTACATGATGAAATGTATGCACAACATTACACTGCTTTATGTAAAGTAGCAAATGTGGAGTTTAATGTGTAAGCTANCTACATGATGAAATGTATGCACAACATTACACTGCTTTATGTAAAGTAGCAAATGTGGAGTTTAATGTGTAAGCTATTGTTGGTTCTGCAGTATTGTTTTGCTTTCAGAATCAGTGCAACATTATATGCTGATATATCACATTAAATTTGTAAATACCGAAGTTAGGTTAATGTTGTTTATAACGAAATTTTTTACGCACAACAACAAATATACATTATATTTATCTTTAGGGAGCATGTAGCAACCCACGGAATTTCTTTGTACCCTGCACTGATTCGTTGTTCTGATTCGTACTTCTATAATTCATCTATGCAGTCTGTCAAACACGAAATCTAAACAGTAGGTCCAGATATTTAACGTACAGGTGACAATGTACAACCGAGTATTCGTGGTATTCAAATTGAAGAAAAGAAAATAATTCCCAGAATCACGTTTGGAAAAATGTGTAGGAGAGTAGTAAGAGAAGGGCGCACTCAGAGCACAGGTTCCAATGTAGTGGTGCTTCATTATTCAAGTTTGGTTATCCTCATTTTGTTCACTCAGCTGTGGAATGCTACTAGGACGCCATCAATCCTATATTTAGGAACTCGTGATCTGTCATTCCTGTTAACAAGCTGTCTTCTTGAATGTATTTTGACATTANATCAATCCTATATTTAGGAACTCGTGATCTGTCATTCCTGTTAACAAGCTGTCTTCTTGAATGTATTTTGACATTATTACTTTGTTATTACACTTGTATGACAGTCACTATCCATGCCATTGAACTTAATCGNGACATTATTACTTTGTTATTACACTTGTATGACAGTCACTATCCATGCCATTGAACTTAATCGTAACCTTGGTTTCGGTCAATAGAATCACAAAATAATAAAAGCTTTACATCTTCGAATATTACAGATAAACATTAGAATATTTATAATCTANGTCAATAGAATCACAAAATAATAAAAGCTTTACATCTTCGAATATTACAGATAAACATTAGAATATTTATAATCTACCGAATAGTATATGATGTATTTCATTCCATATAAAATTTAATGAAAATAAAGAGAGATTTTGAGATTGAATGAACAACCTAGTGTAATGATGCATGATGTTACATTATATCATATATAAAATAACATTACTAACCAGATGTGATTACCATGGTAAGCAAAAAACAATAAAATAAAGGTTTAAAAATAGTTTATACAGAAACATCACAAATAGTACGAAGAGCTACAAACCCCTTCATTATTTTTTTCAAAACATGTTATCTGGAACCTTCTAATTTGTTGGGAAAAGCATCTGCCCTATTTAATGAAATGTTACATTACCTTATAAGAATNGTTATCTGGAACCTTCTAATTTGTTGGGAAAAGCATCTGCCCTATTTAATGAAATGTTACATTACCTTATAAGAATGCGTGGCGCTAAGATTTTATGTTATATTGTTCATTGAAAGTTAATAGAAGTACCTCAATTGACAGGAAGAGCGAAGCAATCAGACGATTATAGAACATCCGCTCTCAATAAAATAGTGTAATAAGTGTAAGAGGATAAGGAGTAACGCCAGCGAGTGTAGGCAACACTTACACAATGAAGACATGGGATCTGGTCTGACCGTTGTTCCATATAGATAGTCGTTTAATAGAATAAGACTAACTAGAAAAAATGTATATTGGGATAAAACATAGTCAATGACGGAATCACATACATCAATGAACAACGAGTGTCAAGAGGGTGTCAGCTTTTATCATTGATGTGAGTGGCGCTTAGATCTTTTGTGATTACATTACGAAGTGAAACCAAGAGCCTGGAATTTACATAATACATAATACTCTTACTTATACCTTTACACGTCTTTTCCACACACTGCTGTTTATGCGTATACTAAGTACTACAAACAACCATATCCTATATTCAATAATATTTTATTCTAAATAGAGTGGTCGTATATTATTGTATTCCTCTACAGAAAAATCGCGTTACAAACATGGCAAATATTTTGATTCATANAATAGAGTGGTCGTATATTATTGTATTCCTCTACAGAAAAATCGCGTTACAAACATGGCAAATATTTTGATTCATATCATATGTTTTTACTTGCCTCGCGATTTTTTACCAGCTATGTTTTCATTCCAAAAATATTTTTATCTACCGCATTTGTAAAGGAAACATGCAAGTGATATAATTATAATTTNAATAGAGTGGTCGTATATTATTGTATTCCTCTACAGAAAAATCGCGTTACAAACATGGCAAATATTTTGATTCATACCATATGTTTTTACTTGCCTCGCGATTTTTTACCATCTATGTTTTCATTCCAAAAATATTTTTATCTACCGCATTTGTAAAGGAAACATGCAAGTGATATAATTATAATTTNGCTATGTTTTCATTCCAAAAATATTTTTATCTACCGCATTTGTAAAGGAAACATGCAAGTGATATAATTATAATTTTGTGTGAATGCACACTTACATTAAATATATCTATATCACGTAATCAATTTATTTATTTTTCACCATTATTTATTTTTCCTGTGAATGTATTATGGAAAGTTCGGGTTTTTCAGGATAAGAGCATCGTTGCTGGGTATTGCTGTGACCGTAGTTCTCTCAGAGAAGAATATACAAACAGTGTGATAGCATTTGTGAATATAAGCAATCAGTTACTGCAGATCACATATATCCTGTAATCGAATTATTACATACATTAACACAAATAAAATTAGGTTGATATCTTTGTCAGCTCTTAATAAAGTTTTATGTATAATTTGGTATTATTTAAAATTAGAAGAATATTTTCGTAGAAGGGTCAGTAGAACCTCTGAGATTACTGATTATGTGTAGTTTTACTATTGCGCCACGTCTTGTGCAAAGGTGACGATGAGATAGCATGGGACACCTTACTGTTGAAAACATGTATAGTTTATTGTCGACAAGTGTGTTAAAGAAAATCCTAGTTGTTTGGAATAAACGTCGTCATATTAACATAAATAAGAAAACTGAACGCGAATGTAGAGGCTTGAAGACTCCTATACCACAACCAGCTCGCTGCTGACGTCACCAATGCACATTGTCGCGAACTGCCTAGACTTGGAGAGGCTTCTATTCTATGCCTACCAGATTTATCACAGATAGTGGAATGGACTTAAGAATCTAAGTGTTTCCAACATAGCAACTACATTTATAATTATACGGCTCACAACCAGTTTTTCTGACGTCATTAAAGCTTATCTTTAACACACGAGGTTCTAGTCTTTGGAACACGAATAAGCATAATTTATAAGAGTATTTACAGGTGTATTTATAAGAGTACTGTATACACTGTCCTCGATAAGCATGATCGTAATTACATCATTAAACACAATAATGTTCCCACTATATAATTCATGTAAGTTAGGTGTTTCCACGAAAAAAAAATTATTTCTTTACAGAGACTATTTCGAGCATCAAATATTAATTACTTTTATGATAAAGTTTCAGTTTATAAAAATATCGTTTTGGGTAATTATGAATATGGTTTGCAGAGTGGAAATTAAATATATTGTTTCTCAATCCACATACTATTGTTATTACTATGTTGAACCAAACATGTAAGATTTTGTTGAATTTTTCGGTGTGTCGAAATTATTATAAAGTTTAATAAAGTATGAGGATAGTAAATAAAGAGCTCAGAAACAAAGAATACGCACAAGCCAGGATATGAAACTGACCTGAATTTCGCTGAGCCTCCAACTGTCAATTCGTTTCAGAAGAGATATTTGTACTGTAAATAGAAATTGCTACCCAGATGTAAACATGAAGGTTTTTTAACGCATTTAACTCACACATATTAGAATTAATTTTTCACACATTATTAAAAAAATTCCTTGCCATTTAGCTTTAACTGCGTTGTTTATTCCTGTTTGCATACGTCATCGNTTTCACACATTATTAAAAAAATTCCTTGCCATTTAGCTTTAACTGCGTTGTTTATTCCTGTTTGCATACGTCATCGAGAGCATAAGAAAATACGTCATAAATAATGTTATAAAAACTCAAATACAAAGAGCCAAATAATTACGACGAGGCGTTAAACATATTGTCGAAATCAAAGAACTTTTAAATATTTAGTGCAGTTGTTTATTGTAGCAACAGTAAGTATATACTACACTTCCCAACCATTAGCATAAGTGAAAACCTGAAGAGAAAAACTGAAAAGACTAGTACTCACGATAAAATTATTGCAAATGCTTATTTTTTTATGNAAGTGAAAACCTGAAGAGAAAAACTGAAAAGACTAGTACTCACGATAAAATTATTGCAAATGCTTATTTTTTTATGAACGTTACTAGCTGATTATATGTTTGAATGTTGGTACCCACCATATGTAGGTAAATTAATGATTATTTCCGATTGAGCGTTTATAAATGGAAATTTAGGAAGTATATATTTTACTTTATCCATGACAGGAAATGTGATGTGTGTGTGTGTCTGTGCACATATATATCTAGTTATATATATATATATATAACGGATACAGTTAGGACCGTCTTATTTATAGGAAAACGAAAGACACGTTTGCCTGTACTTGAAACACATTTGCGAGGTATATGTGATAACTGCAATTTGCATATGCTGACTACACAGAAGACATACATATCAGTATAAGTATAATATATTTAATGTATAAAAATAACACGTTTTAAAAAGGAATTTCTTTAAACAGGAATGCATTTCTGGCTGTAGTCTCTCGGCATATGTGTTACACCTATATGAGAAAGAAGAAAATCATTTTAACGGCACATGATGAAGTACAACAGCGGCAACAGACGGTATTGAATATTAAAGAATGTTATTACGTAAGAAGGACACTTTATGGGAAGTTAAGTGACGATCATATGAGTCTTAAACAAATACCCTTTACCTACGTTGTGTACATATTGTTGAAATGGATAACTTATGGGTTCCTGAAGAAAGGAGTCTTACACAAATATATAGGGCCTATATCTTAATATTTTAAATTATGTAGTTAATTTTCTCAATAGTTANGAAAGGAGTCTTACACAAATATATAGGGCCTATATCTTAATATTTTAAATTATGTAGTTAATTTTCTCAATAGTTAAGAAATGATGAGATATAAAAATTGAAATAAGATTTTTTTCATTAATACAGATTCCTCTTTAAAATAACTTCATGTNTATCTTAATATTTTAAATTATGTAGTTAATTTTCTCAATAGTTACAGAAATGATGAGATATAAAAATTGAAATAAGTTTTTTTTCATTAATACAGATTCCTCTTTAAAATAACTTCATGTAAATCATTAAATAAATGATATAATAGCTTTGGCGCTAGTTGTTTGGTTTGGTTCTCAATATATATTTTATATTTTAAGTCACCTAAACGAACTGATTCCGATATGAAACATAATGTTTTACAAATGATAATACCAAAAACAATTGCCTAAAATAAAATAATATATATATTTCCCTCCTTAAAGAAATAACAAATAATATCCTTTCAGGACTCAGAGTCGATTAATTGCTATAGTTTTGTTGCCAAAATATTTTATATATCATTTACCTGTATATTTTCTTCAAGTGTATTCTGTTGCATATTTAAAATGTTCTTCACTTCACAGTATTTGTCGTAATTTTTTGGCGTGTAATTAAATTCACGAAACTCGACACATTCAAGCATATAAGTGCATTTTAAAGTAAAAAATATTTAAAAAAAATTTATGTCTTTCAAAAAAAAATTTCAGATACCGGGATTTTGCTAATTACGTTGTGTATTATACGAATAATCATGGATTATATTTGGGATACTGCAGTTGTTCTAATATTTATTGCTCAACGTATTTATAAACTGACTACCGAAACAGAAATCTCGGCAACAGTGGGCTGAAAGATTTACAAACTGCCAGCACACTTTCACTCGGTAAGAACGTCACATGGTACAAGTAACACGAGAAACACCTAACCATGATACATCAGCAGCGGTACGCTGCTGACAGTTTGTTGCTGTACAGCCAGTTGCATATATCACGGCGCTCCAGCCAAACATTATGTATTTGTGCTGCCGATGTAGGAGGGAAAGANTAAGAACGTCACATGGTACAAGTAACACGAGAAACACCTAACCATGATACATCAGCAGCGGTACGCTGCTGACAGTTTGTTGCTGTACAGCCAGTTGCATATATCACGGCGCTCCAGCCAAACATTATGTATTTGTGCTGCCGATGTAGGAAGGAAAGAGATTCGTCTTAAATTGTTCGATCTAGGAATGTTGGCTTCGCTACCAGTTCCTCTAGTCACTTTTCACTGCACACTAGCTTGATGTTTTGGCGTTTTCTTTTCTTTACCAGCAATTTTCTAAAAGTTGCGTTATTAACCAATTTCAAAAAAAATATTTCGAAATCGTTGGTGGCTACTTGACGTTTTGTAGTATTTAAATCTATGTAACGTTTGAGACAGGGACTTCAGTAGAATTCTAACCTCTTATCCATGATCCAGTGCCTGTATCAAGATGTGGTACTGAGCGATGTAATGTTCCTTATTTTCTAATGTTGTTATTAGTTTCGCANATCCAGTGCCTGTATCAAGATGTGGTACTGAGCGATGTAATGTTCCTTATTTTCTAATGTTGTTATTAGTTTCGCATGTTTAGAGCCTGGGGAGCACTGGTTAACGGGAACAAATGGCAAATCACGATGTACCTCGCGCATGGCTGCGGGGTATACGGAGTCGACCTCCAGAATACAGTCAGCCTCAACATCATCCAGCACGGACATTACAGGGGCATCAAAAGGGCACAAAGAGATAACGCAAGTGTACTACAGTCTGAACAGCTGAAACACGCACGCAGCACAACATACAATCTCAAAGTGCACTGAAAGCGGACAGTGCTGTGTGATATGCCAGCGCAGCTAAGGATATCCGGAGAAACTGNCACTGAAAGCGGACAGTGCTGTGTGATATGCCAGCGCAGCTAAGGATATCCGGAGAAACTGATACTGCCTGTAAGCTACCAACGGGCCTGCAGGCGGGCTAAGAAGCGAAATAGCATGATAAGATTAAAGCCCGTGTACTTATGGACTGAGTTCACTTGAGACAAATAACACGGTCGTCCTTAAACTGAAATTGAAAATCAAACCTTTCTCAAAACAGAATTACTAGCACAATTAAATTGAGATGTAAAACTTTGGAATAATTTTGCAATTGCACAAAGCTAATATTGCCCAAAAGCGTATTGCTGTTCGGGATCTAAAANGTAAAACTTTGGAATAATTTTGCAATTGCACAAAGCTAATATTGCCCAAAAGCGTATTGCTGTTCGGGATCTAAAACGTCTAATTATAAGACTACCTACAAAAACGTTGTGAACTTACGCCTAAATTCGTTATCATGGGTGAACCCAGGAAATGCTACTATGTTGTAAGGTAAAGCTAATAGAGTGGAATTCTNCGCCTAAATTCGTTATCATGGGTGAACCCAGGAAATGCTACTATGTTGTAAGGTAAAGCTAATAGAGTGGAATTCTGACAAGATTGTACTCATTTTAGGTTATATATAGCCGTTGATACTTCTACGGCATGTGGTACACATGCGCAAATCTTTCACCCTTAACATTCAAAGAATAGAAGCGGTTTACTTCTAAATAGTAGCAGACAACTTTGGATATGAGGTTCGTCAAAGACCTTACACCAGACAGAACAACTCAAAACTGGCGCACTCCAGGAAATGTAGACTTGACATGTATCACTTTATTATTTTAAAGAAGAAGTTTCCGATATAACCAAAGAGCCTACTTTCCTCTACATCTATGAAAATAATTTTATTAGTGTTCTTTAAAGCTTACGTGTAGTTAGGATGTGACATCTCGTAGTAAGTGATAACATTTAAGACATGGAACCAGGACCATATGCAACATTAGACATAAAACTAGAAATGCATACAGGACTCAACCCGGGACTAGAACAAAGAAACTCTAGTATCATANTGCAACATTAGACATAAAACTAGAAATGCATACAGGACTCAACCCGGGACTAGAACAAAGAAACTCTAGTATCATAATCTAGTATGCAACCAACTGTGTTACTGAGTTAGGATTCGGAGCATTAACCTTGGTTGAAATCAGTCTAACGTTTANATCTAGTATGCAACCAACTGTGTTACTGAGTTAGGATTCGGAGCATTAACCTTGGTTGAAATCAGTCTAACGTTTAGACATAAAGGGTTTACGAACCTAAAATATTAACAGGGCCATCATTTTGAAAACAAGTATTTCAATTACTTATATCCTCCAACGTTACATGGCATACCATATATGAGCAGAACTTGCTTGAAATTGGTTTATTTGTTCCCGACTTACGGCACAAATGCTTCACTTTTTTATTTGGCTGTATTGTATAAAACACATAAAAAAGCGTTCGTATAGGAGTAAATGATGTGTCTAATGTATAATGTCAGCATACAAAGTTTGGCTCAATTTGTTTAAATATTTAAACACGTATGACAAACGTATGTAAATAATTTATCCAGCGACCATTTCAAAAAAATTTCTTCAGCCATTTAAATNTTAAACACGTATGACAAACGTATGTAAATAATTTATCCAGCGACCATTTCAAAAAAATTTCTTCAGCCATTTAAATAGTGTGATTAACATGCTCTAATGTAGAACTTATTGCGTACAGAATTTTGTAAAAATTTTTTTACTGGTTCCCGAAACACAGCATAAATATTTCATTTGTTCACTTGGCATCATCTTCCAAAGCGCTGGCAAAAGAGGTCCCTTATTTCCGTATTTTATTTTATATTTATAATGGATGCTCTCAGAAATGCAAAGGTTTNCGCTGGCAAAAGAGGTCCCTTATTTCCGTATTTTATTTTATATTTATAATGGATGCTCTCAGAAATGCAAAGGTTTCATGATTTATTAAATTTTTTGACATGCATAGTAAACAAAAATAAATTATTTATCCTGCCACCATTTTTAAAAAATACTGACCTGCCCAAAACAAGTAACATTGCATGGCCTAGCATACCACTACTTGCTAATCGGTTAATTGGTTCCCGAAATATTTGATAAAAACTAAATTTTTTCATTTAGTGCTATCTCCATTAATGGCGGACAAATATATTATGTATTCGCACATTTAATATTTGTCATAGACACTGCGTGCATATAAAGATTATTTAAATAGTCGGGATTCGCTTGATTGGTCCCTTTAATATAGCATAAAAACGTTACTACCTCTATAAATGGCGGACAAAACATTACTGTATTGGCATATTCTACATTTGTCATTAATATTGACAGCATGTGACGCTTGTAAGAAATTGTTTAGGGCAAATGCACACAAACGTATATTTTTTCATTACTGTTATTAAAAACAATATGACTACACCATTAAGAGATGTAAATATAGACGGACTACAGAAGTATAAATTCTAACCTAAATTTCTTGAGAATAATTTTTTTTCCGAGACTATATATTAATCATTATTTTGCATGCTTTGCTATACCACGAAATGGCGAAAAAAAGTATATGTGAAAACAATTTTGCTGATTGTGAAAACAAGTTAAGATTAAATTGGTTACAAGGTTTTCCAGAAAAAACACACCAAGATAATATATATGTACAATTATTACCGCCATTTATAAAATAAGTACGTGGCCCTTTTAAAACCCATCAATCTACATAGGGTACTAGAGTATACGTTGTAAGCTAAATTTAGTAGGGAATGGTTAATTTTTCGANAAAACCCATCAATCTACATAGGGTACTAGAGTATACGTTGTAAGCTAAATTTAGTAGGGAATGGTTAATTTTTCGAATGATGTGGCATTTAAAATGTATTTTTCCATTGGGCACTTTNAAAACCCATCAATTTACATAGGGTACTAGAGTATACGTTGTAAGCTAAATTTAGTAGGGAATGGTTAATTTTTCGAGTGGCATTTAAAATGTATTTTTCCATTGGGCTGAAAAGATTATTGACTACTTATTTCGTCAGATACATAACCATAATTTAGTGAATTTAATATATACTGTAAACATTCAAAGTTCGTTATAGAATAGTCAACTGTTATGTTAGATAAAGCAAGTAAACAAAAAATATGTATTTGGACGCCATTTTGAGAATAAGTGCATTATGCATTAGCACTGCATNCTAATAACTGATGAATAAAGCAGTCTATGTATTGGTATATTTAGTGAATTTAATATATACTGTAAACATACAAAGTTCGTTATAGAATAGTCAACTGTTATGTTGGATAAAGCAAGTAAACAAAAAATATGTATTTGGACGGCATTTTGAGAATAAGTGCATTATACATTAGCACTGCATTTGGTTACATGATCTACCATATAAATTTTGTTTCATATGTGGTGGGAAATAATTTAGTAATTTCCGAGATAACAATGAAAGATTTATATTTTTATGTAGTGGTAACGTCCAAAATTGCGGACTTAAACCGCATCACTTTCTTTAATTAGTGCCTAAATGATTGAGTTGAGTTAAGAGATTTGAAACACACAGAGAGCCCGAAATATCCCAATTGCAGGCGAGACTGATAGAAGCGTTAAATTCTATTAAGACAAAAGCATACTAAAATAAGTGGATACGAGACCCATTACAGAAGTGAACGAGAGACACGTGCAGCCGTAATCTGAACTAGCGCACACGCCCAGCCGCGCTGCACAAGGGGCTGAATTATCTTTGACCTAGCGCACTGTCAGCAGAGTGCTGATGGGAGGTCGCGGGCGTTTTGTCACTCCAGCAGCATGTTTTATTTCTCACACAAGCCACCTTTAATTCATAGGATAATAAAGACAGACAATATCTGCACACACAGTCAACACCAGCGGAGACCAGTTTTCAGGGGGATAAGGGTTCAATCCTCGACTCATTCGGGCGAATTTCTTTTTTAAAAATCTCTCCACGTGAATGCCAGGATGATATATTGGCCTAGTCCTCACTGTTTCCGTTTGCCCTAGCAGCTAGCTCCATCTCAAAATCGCGTAAACTTTACATTTTTTTTAAATTATAATTTTAGCTAGCTCATTACATAGCATACGTAAGATTACACTCCTAATTTACGAGAATTGAGTGGGCAGGCAGGGAAAAAACAATATTTATATCTGTTCATTACAGGAGGAAGGGTTGCGCCATTGTCTCTCGCATCAANGCAGGCAGGGAAAAAACAATATTTATATCTGTTCATTACAGGAGGAAGGGTTGCGCCATTGTCTCTCGCATCAAATCTGCGGCATCAGGCTTTCAGAATCACGAGTCATCCTCGTTTCAGAGAACCAAACAATTAAAAAACATAATTGATACATTTGCAAAATGTACTACAGGNATCACGAGTCATCCTCGTTTCAGAGAACCAAACAATTAAAAAACATAATTGATACATTTGCAACATGTACTACAGGGAAATATTTACGTATTAATATAAATATTGCTATATTTGACACAACGATTTATATGGTATCACATTAATTTTTTTTTTCATTTTTCAGGCAATCTGAGAAACAATTTGCATTTTACATGTACTTAAAGCTTCCATTTTGCACCCGATTCGTGGTTGGCCACTCTGATAACGTTAGGAATATAAATTGAAACGGGACATTATTATTCTCTTTGTAACCCAGCGAACGAGTCCTTTCGTCAGCTGATGCATCATCTGTCTAAAAAATNCATTATTATTCTCTTTGTAACCCAGCGAACGAGTCCTTTCGTCAGCTGATGCATCATCTGTCTAAAAAATTTTGTATGTTTTAAAAGTAAAAACAGAAAACCTTGCAACAAATTAAATATTTGTTACCTTTTTTTTATTTATTACAGACAACGAATTTTCATAACATTTGAGAGACGGTGATTGTAGTTCTTATCACACTTGGATGGTGCATCTAAAATATTAAGACTGGAAATTAAAGTAGTACGGGAAACTTGCTTGACAATAAAATNTCACACTTGGATGGTGCATCTAAAATATTAAGACTGGAAATTAAAGTAGTACGGGAAACTTGCTTGACAATAAAATGAAGCAAACGTGCTAGTTACTGACTAGTGATCGAATGAATATATTTAGAGAACAAAGAGTACAAACCAAAGAGTACAAACTAACTAGATGGCAGCGGTAGTTACGTATTATGATATTATTACAAAACCCCCCNGAGTACAAACCAAAGAGTACAAACTAACTAGATGGCAGCGGTAGTTACGTATTATGATATTATTACAAAACCCCCCCTTCCCCCCTTGTCATATATCAAATAAGTATAGCCATTTAAATTATACCTAAAATCAAAACAAATTGAATANCCCCCCTTCCCCCCTTGTCATATATCAAATAAGTATAGCCATTTAAATTATACCTAAAATCAAAACAAATTGAATACCCAACATATTCATGAAGTGATAATGTTTAACAGTGTTCAAAATCTTGGTTAACGAGACAGCTGGCATCTCATTTGTCTCCAAGTATTTCAGTTATACAATATTATTGCTGACTCATTCTCACAAAAATGATAGCGCACATCAAAGTGTTTAGTTCGCTCATGGTAAACAATATTTACAGAGAGATTAAGTGCCTCTCGATTGTCATTAAACNCACATCAAAGTGTTTAGTTCGCTCATGGTAAACAATATTTACAGAGAGATTAAGTGCCTCTCGATTGTCATTAAACCTAGTAATAGGATATAGATCTCCAGTTATTTCGCACAACAAGTTGCGAAAATATATTGCTTACCTACACGCTTCTGTGACACCCATTTATTCTGCTTCCGTGCTTGATAGAGCTACGGTATTCTGTTTTTTTGTTTTNTACACGCTTCTGTGACACCCATTTATTCTGCTTCCGTGCTTGATAGAGCTACGGTATTCTGTTTTTTTGTTTTCAATGAAATTGCACACCCAGCCAATACAAAGCACAAGCCAGTGTATGACTTCCTATATACAACNGTTTTTTTGTTTTCAATGAAATTGCACACCCAGCCAATACAAAGCACAAGCCAGTGTATGACTTCCTATATACAACATTATTTCCCCAACCTGCATCATCAAGAGCTTTTAACTGCGGATTTCCGTTTCTTCTATATTTGAGACCAAAATGCTTTGTTTTCTTTAAGTACCTCAGCACTCGCTTAGCATATGATAGAAACACGTCAAGCTTCCGCAACAGACTGATTTTAAACAAGGAAAAATCGTGTATGTATCAATGTCATCAATATAGACGTATTTATTTTGATACCAACTACGGAATACCAACACCCCCACTTATCGAAATAAGCAAGTTATTTGGATAACATAGGCACAATACCTATCTTGTTCATAAATTTATAATGTTTTAATAAACATACTTCCTTTGTCAGCAGGTCAGCAGGCATTTCCCCAGTGGGAATATATTTAATTTTAA